>VZTZ01034664.1:369158-483810 GCA_013400955.1 Drymodes brunneopygia
AAAAAAAAAAAAAAAAAAAAAAAAGCCATGAAAAGTCTGACAGCATCTTAATGAAAAAAAAATACTGATTAACTTAAGATGATCAAGGATTAAATTAAGGGTTTGCAAGTGTCAGTGCTGAGGCAGGTCTGCAGACCTGCAGCTCAGGATGAGGCGCGTGTGCCATGGAGGAAGCGAACGAGCTTTGCACCACACACATGGTTTAGTGGGATGCCTCGGGCGTGGTGGCCAACTGTTAGTGACACAGCACTGCCATTCAGGAGGACGAGACGTGCCGGCTTCCCAATACCTTGCACTGCACTGGCTGAGCTCTCCATTAATGCATCATCCAGCATTAGATCTAAAAGAATGAAACGGCGTTAATCACCCGGCACAATATGCGGCAAGACTCCCCAGCCCCTTCGCGGCTCCCTGTGGCTCTCAGGCTCTCTGTTGCCTCTACCAGGAGTGTTTCCTTGTGGGATCCTTGTGGAGGATGGGCTCAGGCACGCGTGGAAAAGGAAGGGCTCTTGTGCTTCTCCCACGAGCGCAGGTCGAAGCCCAAGACATCCCCAAGAACCCCCACAGTTGATGATGAAGAAGACACTGCTGAAGGACGATCTGGGACATTTCCTGCTGGGGCAGCAACACTCAGAGACCACTCCTGCACCTGCCCACATCTCAGCTCTCACACGCTTCCCTGGTTTTCAGATACCTGATTGGATAAATGCATTGGTACAGTCTACAACCAAAAACGACCGTGCCACCAGTCAGATGTCAATGTCTGTCTGTATCTGACACCCCTAAGCTGTTTTGGGCATCTGGGGTCACTCAGGAAGCCCAGCTAAAAGGAACCCCCATGCAGTTTGCTGGCACAATTCCAGCCTTAGTCTTGGTTTCATCTGCAAGTTCCCACTGTGCAGAACAAAGTTAAGCAATGACATCTGTTGCCTCCGAGGGCAAAGCTGGACACAGTCAATTAAAACCAATGTTTCGCTGAGCACGGATTGGGAAAACTGTTCTGAAGTGATTTGGAGGACTTCATACTTTGCTCTTGAAAGGTTTTTATGGCAATTGAATACTCAGCAAAATTTGATCCTCAGTAAAATAGCTGTTTATTGCCTCTTTAATTAGGCATTTCATAGCACTGAATGAATAACTGTATCTCCAAGGATGGTTTGTGATTCCTTCCCACTGGGAAATTGCCCAGACTTACATCTTTTCTTCATCTGGTTCCTCTAGCATTATAAATAAGGTAATTAATAATAACTAAACATCTATTTTTCTTCTACAGAAATGTCTGCATTCCAAAACTGCAACTTTAAATAGAAATCTTTCTATCTAGCCTTTAAAATCCTTTTCTAACTCATCAGCCTGAAGCTGTGCTTGGGAACTTGGACTAAGCAAAAGAGCTTTCTAGGCATTTTCTTGAAGGAGAAAAAAACCCAAAAAAACCCCCAGCAACAAAAAAACCTCTTTCCATCTGTATCCCACTTAACTGAGAACAGTCTAATGTGTTCTCCAGTGCTCTTGAGGGAAGCCTCCATCTTTCCACTGGCCAGTGAGGGAGCCAGGCTCTTGGCATAAACCCAAATTTGATGTCCAAGCGCTGGTGTGACACATTCAGAGGTTACAAATCCTGTGAAGCTCATGGGACTGAAATATGTGACCGAAGGAAATGGTTGGGTGAGTGCTGAACTGAGAGAGGCAGAGGCAGCACTGTGGTAACATGGATCCGTGATTAAGCCTATCACAGCTATTAAACACCTCTTAAGCTATTAAAAAATAAAAGAGACTTAATATCACCAACTTTGGGAACAAGCACCTGATCAGACAGCTTCTTAAGCAATCCTGAAGTCTGTCAAAGATGGAGAAGTGAAAGGGGACAGGGAGAGTGCAGGAGGCGGACTGACCAGGGAGAGAAAGTGCAAGGCCAAGGACAGGAAGGACAATGGAGAAAGTTCAGTCAGAAGAGAGAGCATGCAAGAAGAGCACCTCCAACCTGTGGCCTCTGGCTAACTTATTTCTGACTTATTCAACTACATTAAAATGAAAAGAGACTAAGAGACAAATGTCAGGTTGGAGACTTTTGGCAGAGTGAGGTCTTTCCTCGTTTCACCTGTAGAGCCTCCTCTAGGCAGAGCTGCACATCCAGTGGGAGTTGAGTTCAATTTGCACCAGCACTATTTTGTCTAGTTAGTTACTCTCCGTGTGTGGTTTTTTTTCCCTTCTAATCTGTATTTCTCAAGCAAATGACTTGATATGTTTCTCTATGGAGTTTTAAAGCATTACTAGAATGAGATGGCTCCATTATTTTATTACATTCTTGAATATCAGTGGTGCTACTGTGCCAATAAATAAACCTGCTTGATAAATGGGACAGGTAACATCACTGTGGCATTACAAGATTGTAATAAACCAAATAGTGAATCCAGTTATCAGCAGCAGTGCTGATGACAGATTTATCATGCCATCCAGCACTGCTGATCTTTGCAGTTGTCACTATTTGTGTAACACTGAGCTCTGCTACCCAAGAAGCTCCAGGCCTGATTATCATTATTTTTTTAATTTAAATAACCTCCAATGGAAAGGTCATTGCAAATCACGCAGCCATTAAAAAGGCTTCCTTGGCTCCTTGTTCAGCCTAAAATGACACTATTTCCTTCATGCAAATTTTATAGCTGGACATGCTTTGGGGAGAAGAATCATCACCAGACGCGAGGCAGGGAGGGGAGGGAGGAGGAGGAGATTGTGTGGAAGGTCAAGCAGGACTCAGAAAGATGTGGAAAGACTACCGACCAGCCATCTGTTTCTCCTTACTCCTTCTCTTTTTCTCCAGCCGCCGGAGTCTCTTCTCCTCTCGCCTCTTGGCTTCTTCCTCCTCCTGGTGCTGTCGACACTTGTGGAAATTCTCCACCACCACCCCCACAAACATGTTGAGGACGAAGAAGGCCACAATCAGCAAGAAGGAAATGAAGTAGAGGAGCATCCATGGGTTGTAGTTCATGACTGGCTGCAAAGTGGAGGAAGGCAAATTGCAACTGAACCTCAAAAAGAAGAATGGGGACAAATTGATACAGCTGTGCCATCCACAGAACTCACAGCCCTTTCAGGCAGCTCAGGCTGCTCTGCTCTTCCTGTAAATTAGAGCTCTCTGAGACATTTTAACTGGATGCTCCTAAAACGTGTTTTGAGGACAGAAGCACCACCTCTTTTCTGTGAAAAGGACAGCAGCATCCTTTGCAGGTGCTGTAAGTCCCTCACTGAAAACCTCTACCTACACAAAACACTTCTTTTCTCCTGAAATGACCAGACTGCTTAAAAAGTCAAACCATCCTTTGATAGGTGCACTTCTCCTAACACGAGTTACAGCAGTCATGTTGCAAACTCGTAGGGAAGGTGTTGAGTACAAATCCAGACATTTTCCTGAACTCATCACATCCCATGACTTCGATTAAACACCACCCTAGATCCTAATCCCATAACCCCATTTGACTGTGGAAATCCACAGCACTTTGGAAAACAAGAGCTAAAATGTGTGACCTTTTTGACAAGTCATTTGTTACAGCTCTGCTGCAGCCTGTACCTGCTGGTCAACTCCCACAGCATCCAAGCCATCGTACATGATATCCACCCACCCGTCCTTGGAGGCCAGCACAAAGAGAGACATCAGGGCCTAGAAATGCATGGAAAAAAAGTTAGGCACAGTTGCACCAAAGCTCTTTTACTTGTAACATCTTACTCCTCTTTGCCCTTTCCTGCCTGAGGAATGTCATTACCTGTCTGATAATGGGACACTTTGATGGCCAAGATTTCTCTTGGCAGTAAAACCTATCAATGCCAAAGCCTGGTTCAGCAATGAGCTGTAATTTGGAAACCACAGTGCTGAAGACAAAAGCAGCTTCATTTCCACCCTCCAGGTCTCTCCTGCTCCCAACTAATTAGTTCTTACCGCACTGCTAAAAAAAGGCTGCGTTGCAGAGATGGCTGAAAATGTCCAGCTCTATTAGACAAGCCCTTCTGTAAGATATATTTGGTTTGTTATGTAGCAGTGAAGCAATTAAGTGCTCCACGAAGCCACATGTGCTTGTTCTGTTCTGAAAAGAAGTGTATGCCTGCTTGGAAACACTGCCTTTGGGATTTCCAGAGACAGAGCACTGTGTATGTGAACTGAATATTTACTGCGGCTGGCAGTGCCCTGTAAGAAAATCCCATGGGATAATGAGCCACAGGTTTTAAGTCAAGGAGGTAAAGGAGCAAAGAAGCAGATTACCATTCTATTAATACCTGGCCGAGATTATCAAAATTATACTTGTGCCGGACCCATTTGTAGCTCGCCTCTGTACAATCCGATTTATTTGTGATGTTTCTGGTGTCCTCCCCCTGGCAGACAAAAAACTTGCCTTTGAAAAGCTGCAAAACACGCAAAGAAGAGAGGAAGTGTCAGGGTTGTGTCCCTACGCAGGTGATGGGCATTTCCTCGGGGTTCTCTGCACAGCCCACGCCAGCCAGAGCTGTCGAGGGGGCTGACCTCATTCATGCAGGTTATTAAGAGTGAGCAGCCTGTATAATAAGCACCTAATGAGCAAATGCATGATTTTGTGTCGTTTAGGACACCCACCTCATGCATTAAGCTGTCTGGTTCAGTGATCTGAGACTCACCTAAAGGCCTTTGCTCCTGAGCTGTCAGCTCAAGTGTAGCCCCAGCCAATAGCCCAGACCAGCTAATGGCTTCATAGCACACATGGAACAACTCTGGTGACTCTCAGCCCAGTTAACAACAAATGAAGTGTAACGGAGGCCCTCTGTCAGCAGAGAAAAGGTGGCAGAAAAGAGGCCCAGTGATGGACTAATCTCTGCACAAGGAGACACTTCAGAGGGGATACAAGCCTCTGGGGGTGATGTTCATGTTAAATCAACACTGCTGTCAGTCCCGCTCTGCTCTCTGATCCTAGGTGCTGTCAATAAAGCTCTGCAGTCTTCAGGGTCACTGAAAATATTCCCCATGCATAGCTTAAGGAGCCAAGCCAAGCCAGTGCTGGGTACCTGATGCTGAGCTTAATTTCTTTGGTTTAAGCCTGGGGAGATGCAACTCCTGGAGAGTCAGCTTCTGCTTTACACCTGCATGAGGAACAGGAGCCTCCACGTGCTTAATTCTAGACCTGGTGCTTCCCACGCATGGAACAGAAAGTGGCAGGGGATGATTACTGCTTCAGACAGGATGATTGATGCTAGCAGGATAGATGGTATCAAAGCCCAGGAGACAGCCAACAAATCTACTTTTATTTGCTGACAGAAGCTATTGACATTACTGTTGGGAAGGGGGGGAAATGGCAACCTGCTCTCCAGGCTCCTTAAAACACCACCTGGGTATGCTGAGGAGAGACGCTGATGGGCTTTGATCTGTTGTTCTAGACAAATATCAGTAGAAATAATAGTGAACAAGATAAACCCACACATTACTCCATGGGTTTCCTTCAGAAATCAACAGCAAGAAGATGGTCTCTAGGCATGCAAAATTAATCACTGCTCAACGCAATCATGGAATTTCTGGATGCAAAAAGTATTCCCTGATCTTTCCATGGAGAAACACTATCTATGGTAAGGCAGACTGGGGAGATATAGTCTTCACAGAGAGAAGTTTTAATTAAGCAGGAAGGTAAGTAACTGGTTTTAGTATATTGTCTGTAAATATAACTTCTCCAGGAGCTGGACTGTAATGCCACTGAGGTGGGAGCAGCAACAGGGCTCCTGACAGGGTTTGGAAATACAAAGCCCAATTTGCAAAAACACTGATCCCTGTCAGTACTTCACAGTTTGGCACTTCTGAAAGCAAAAGACCCAGTGTTTCCTACTGGACTTGCTTTATCCACCTATTTCTGGTATCTTATTAATGACTGTTCACACATGGGCAGCTTTACAAGCAAAACAGTTTTGCTAAGAGGACATGCTGTTAGAAACTTCAGTGTCTGGATTTATTTAATAGCATTTAGAACCTCCAGTTTGATCCCCAGCTTATATTTAAATGGAAAAACTAACTGTAACTTTGAGAGACCATCTTTTTATAGAAAATAGCTCCGGCTTCATCTTATACCTAATTAGACATAAATATTAACTGAGAATTTTGCATCCTGAAAACAGGATCAGTCTTTCTTGTATCTACCACTGAATCACATCAACAGCCATGACAATTTAACGTGAGGCTGCAAGCCACCAGGGAAAGCATCGCAATTAGCAGGGATGAAATTCAAAGAGCATCCTGCAAGTTTTGTTGTCTGGCATAAATTTTCCCATGTCTGAGTGTTAGATTGTTTATAGGATATGCCTAGTTTTATGAATCTGTTTAATATAATGGATGGATGCTGTTATGCTGTAATGCTAAACCAATCTAGCTGCTGAGGTGGTTATGGATGGCATGATTTCCTTCCCTGTTTATTTTCAATGCTGTATTTATTATTTAAGCAGTATGTTAGTGTAAAGTATTACATAAGACACCTTTCCAAAACAAAGCCAAATAAGAGTTGCTTTCCAAAAGACGGCCGTGACAGATCAGATAAACTTCAGAGAGAAGTAAGTGTTATATCAGAATATTTATATGAAGCAATCTCCTCTTCCCAGGTAATGAGAAATCAATTGTATTGGAAACTGCCACTTTTCCCCTGGGTTCCTGCACTCCTGGGACTGAGGATATTACCAGCAGAACTGGCAGGAAACAGATTCAGAAATCTTTGTTTCTGCAAGCTTTCAGTTACTCAAACTGTCAGAATCTGAATGAATCTCCAGGTCAAGGTCTCTCTGGAGTTTACAAGCCAATGATTTCAGCTTTGAGTTTCTATTTCCCCATCAGTTTGTAGCTAGAAAAAAAGGTGGAGGGGAGATCGTGGAATCATGGAATGGGTTGGATTGAAAGGGATCTTTATAGGTCATGTAGTCCAACTCCCTGCAGTGGGCAGGGACACTCCAAACATCCTGCCATCAGTTTGAGTTCAGAAAGGCTTACACTGTGACATGCATGCAGATACCCTGACCTGGGACAATTCAGGGCTTGTCACACTTTCAGGTTAAGTGCTGAGGCTTACAGAGGTCTCACCTGAACTCCCAAGATCCCAAAGATTATGAAAAAGGCACAGCAGATGACCACAATGTTCCCAATGGGTTTCAAGGATGACATGAGAGTCTCCACCACCAGCTTCAGTCCTTGGGCTCGACTAATGACTCTGTAGGGGCAAGTAATTACAAAAGCTGTTAGTCCTGTTCCTGCCCCCTTTGCCTCCTATCAAGATAGAAGATATGAAGAACACAGCATCAGAAAATTTTTTTAGAATGACAAGTTACTCAAAAATCATGATGGAAAAAGCACTTCTGGAAGATTGTAAAGTTACAGAGGTCTTGGAGGGAAGGGTCTCTGCCTAATACAAACAGCTTTGCATAAATAAAGAGGAGGAGAAGGAGATAACATACGAGGAGCCAGGCCAGAAAATTCAGCTGTTTTGCTTGGGCCATCCACAGACAGAGACTTTCATGCCTGTAGCCTGTCCAGGACTGCCAAGAGAGGGCCTCCCACTGTCCCTTCTGATACAGATTTAGGCAAGACTCCTGATTTCCCTGTCTCAGTCCATGACATAGAGCTGCCACTCTTACAGATCTGCCTGCACACTTGTAGCAATTACAGAGTCACAGAATGGTTTGGTTTGGAAGGGACCTTTAAAGGTCATATAATCCAACCCCCTGCAATGAGCAGGAACACCTCCTACTAGATCAGGTTGCTTGGAGCTTATGATTTTTCCCAGGAAGGGGTATCTATCACCTGTCTAGGCAACCTGTGCCAGTGTTTTCACCATTCTCATCTTAAAAAATAATCTGCAGTGTCCTTACAGTGCTGCTGTGTACAGAGACCTGAGCGACCCCTCAGACCATCACCATTTCTGCTTTATCCCCCCTGCACAGTCTCAGCTCTAAAACAGGGCTGTCCTCCAGGTGAAACTCCACTGGCAGGACCAGAAGCACCTCACTTAATTTCTGTAACTCCTCTCTGTCTGGTATCACACAAAATTTCATAATAGAAGATTAGATCATATCAGGAAGTTGAAGAAGAATAATGTGGACTTCATGACAGAAGAAAAAAAAAAGAAAAAAATGTAGAAACTGTACTATACTCTCAAGGTTAATGTTTCAAAGAAAGGACAAGTCTTGTGTGATTTAGAGAAGCCATCTCACCATGCTGGGAAAGATGAACGAGATATTCAGCCTCACTGACCTGAAGGTGGGGACCAAGAAAGGCATCTGAAGAGGTTACATGCCTCCCTCCTCTTGATGCCAGCTGGAATCAAGCATTTCACCAGCACTGTAAATCAGTTTGTACTGATGCCATAGAAACTGCTTTCACGAGTCAGAAGCAGTAAAATGCTGTGAAAGTCAGAGGAGGGAAGTGCCTGTGTGTTTCTGGGTGCTGCTGGTGACTCCTTTGAACACCAGGCTCTCAAATGTGCCCCAAACTTCCCCACGTTCTAGTTTCTGCCTAGGTCCTTCTTTTGCCATGGGAATCCTCTCACCACCTTTCCCATTTCTCCCCAAGTCTGGCTCCACCACCTGAAGCACTGTTGGAGCTTTGTCGCCTGGACAGGGTCCAAGCTCTCCTCCACTCCCTCTCCCAGGCATGGTGCTCCCAGCAGAGATCCCCATGGACACATCCACACTCTGAACATGCATCGCCTCTGCTGGGACCCCAGCCAGCCTGCACCATCCCTCTCCTGCCCCAGGTCCTGCAAGTTGAGTGACCTGCAGTGCTCAATGCACAGCCACCAGCTCCTACCAAAACTGTTGGCTTCAAACTGTATCCTGAAAAGCTAAAGCTTATTTCCTTTTCTTTCTGGTTAAATATTTACTCAGAATGTCAAGGGTAACTCATCAGTTATCACTTTCAGAAAGAAACAGATGGTGGTATTTTCATCCACTCTCTTACCAGTGAAACACAAAGAGCAGATGCTGCTATTCCTCACGCTGGGCATCTCTGCCAGGTGGGTGCTGTGGCTCCCTATTTCAGACACCTCAGCTTTCCTGACACTCAGATCTGGGTGTGGAGGGTGAGATGGCTGAAGGAGCAGAAGGTTGCACACCCCATGTGTGGGGTCTGATCAATGTGGGCTGTCAAAGCCACCCACAGGGATTAGCCCAGCCTGGAGACCTTGCTGCTGCTGCCACAGGGCTGAGAGCTGAGCCCAGCCCAGCAAAGAGGGGCTGAAGAGCAGCTCAGTGTGCCCAGCTCAATCAGCTGGGTAATGCAACCTAACGGGCCATGTCTGAGTGCACAAAGTGAGCCTTGGGCTGCACAGGCTGAGGCTGAACATCTCCTCCAGCTCCTCAGATGGACTGCAGACCTCCACACCCCTCACATCCCTCACACAGTCCTGGCAAACACCTGCCAAACTACAGGTGGGAAACTGAGGCATGGGAAGAGGACAAGCCACGTTCTCAGAAGTAGAAAGGCAACTCAGTTCCAATTATTTCAATGTAAATTGGGTCCTTTGCTACCTTTAGGGATCCTGACTTTAGGGATCATGGACTTCTGTCCACTGCCACGCAGGACAGAACCAAAGTCAAGTCTTCTAAACTGAAGCTCTGTGGTCTAAACTACTGGAGCATCCTTAGATTTTGGGGAACAAGGAAGGAATTTAGTCTCTGGAGTTTAAAGTTGATAATTTTCTCCAACAGTTACTAAGAAATGCTGTTCTGGAAATAATAAAGTGATTTCCCCTGTGAGGTACTATTTTGTATCCAGCTGTGAGGGAAAATAGGAGGTTACTTGTCCGACTTTGCAAAGTCTTGTGCATGTTGAGGAAAAAAGGGCTGAAAACTGCAGCATTTGGCTGCTTTAAGCATTTTGATCAACCAAGGAATTCCTCAAATTAGAATGCATTGGGTAAAAGCTGCCACCAGTTTAGCTCCATACCAGTGGTGTTTTCAGTACTACAGGGAGAAAAGACTTTGAAAAGATTCTGAAAAATAATATTTCTTACTAATGGAAACCTTCAGACCTTGGAGCTGCCTCAGACTAAGGGACTGAACCAACACTGAGGCAAGCCTGTGTGAAGATTCCTGTTATTCTCCTAAGAGTCTGACAATTCTCTAAGAGGTGTCAATGAAATTCTCAGCTTTTCCAGATTATTAGTATCACCTCCAATATGTCAACATCCTCACACCTCATCAGTATTGCCAAGGTCCTGCTGCTTTCAGGCTTGTAAAATCTTATTATCTGACCCACACCCCTGCAATTTATGGCTGAAGGATGCGGCTGATTTGGAGCCTTGCAGTTGTACCTGATGAGGTTCCATTCAGCACAATTCCAGTCTGCATTAGGCATATGACAAACAGGGAAATTGAAACGAGACATTCCTTCTCTTTATGTTGGTGTGAAGAAATGTTAATCCCTCTAATTCCCGGTGGTTCTTCTGGTTTGAGGATTCCCAATGCTGTTAAACCCCTGGTGTGAGATGCTCCAAACCCACTGCCAACCTCATCCCAGCTGGATCCATTACCAACATTCAGCCTTCCTGCAGAGAGCTCTCAGAAGAAATAACAGCATTTGGACGAAGCAACAGATCAACATTAATGAAGACCTTCCTCCATAGATTAAAAGAAAATTAGCAAAGGTGAAAATATGATAGATAGAAGAGAGTTATGAAATGACAATTAGACCATGATGGTATAAAAGTGAATAATTTATCTGTGTGCTTTAGAAGTCAAAGCCTGGGCACTGCAGGGAGTAAAACAGCCCTGAAGTCTGCCCACATTAAATCTGAATACATTTTCAATTTTGATTTCTCTTGTATCTTAAGCTCCAACACTTGATCCCAACAACAGCAGGTTGAACACATTAGGAAGGAATGTTATTGTATAAGCAATTCCTTTACTGGCTGAAACATCAGAGGATCATGGAAACATCTTTAAATGTCATTCCTTTGTGAATTTATTTTTGGAATTCTGGTCATAAAGCTGGGCTTCGATCTTCATGGATTCAATTTGGAAGCTGATAATCAATCATGCAATCAAAACCCCTGTATTGGCATACAGGATTTTTTAATGCCTGGGCAGAAGGCAGAAGCTTGTGGGGTTTTGTGTGCTGCATAATGCAATAGGGTGGTTTCCACAGGAGAAAATCAGAGACAGAATGAGGGGGATCTTTGGCAAGAATCCCCCTTCCAGGCCATCCAGTGGGAAAGCCAACACAGAGGTGATGAGGGTTGTCTCTGCTCTCCAGCTGAGTGTGAGACACACAGCTGGGGTTGGCTTCTCACTGAGGGTGTCCTCCTGCAGCCCTGTCCTGGAGTGTCCCCAGAAAGGGAGGGCAGAAGGAGCCAGGTCTGCTCCTCTGTGGTGTGAGTGGAGCATTTGCTTTGGTCTCTGCCTTACGCCTTCCTACAGACAAAAAACTGGCTCAGCCTCCACGAGAGACTTCACCCAGACATGGTAACTGGAGCCACGGTGTGCAAAGACCTCAGGTCACCTGTCCCAGCTGCCACCCCGTGCTGCTGCAGCTCCACATGCCAGGGTGTGCAGTGAGGATGTGATCCCTGAGCCATCCACCCAGACCGTGGCAAAGGCAGGGCAGCAGCTGTGGGCAGAGGCTGCTCAGGGCAGCCCAGATGCGCAGCATGGAGGCAGATGGGCTTCCACAGGCAGAGATTTATGACTTACTGAAAAGCCCCCAGTTTGATGGCTGCTTTTTTCATTTCCTACAAATCTAATTATGGGAGAACAGAACTGATTCTGGACATATTTAGGGAATGGGCTTGCTGCTGTCTTTTTTTTTTTTTACGTTTCCTTTGTAGTAGAAAGCAGCATATTGGCTGAAAACATGCACTTAACTCTCTTGAGAAAACAAATCAAATACCAACAGGAATGCAATAGCAATGGAAGAGCCTAATCCCACACATGCTTCAGATGGCAGGTCTTCCTCCAGCCAGCAGTTACTGAGTGGATTATTCCCCATAACTGCAGATTATTCATGCACATAGGTGACTACAGAGGAATGCTGCAGTTAAAAAAGACCCAGGTCCTGGCCAGACAGCCCTACAGATCTACAAAGAAGAATACAGGGCTTTGACCAGATCAGACAGGTGACTCCAGCAGAGATCAGCACAACCCAAATGTCTCTCTTTAAATCTGATTTAACCATGAAACATCAAGAGAAACTTGCATTCCACAGTTCAGAGAAGAGAAATCAGTCATTCTTTTACCCTGAGCCATCTAGATTATTTTATAGGTTTTCTTAACATGGGCCAAAAATCAACAGAAACAGAGGAGCAGAGAAAATCTACCCTACCAACAACCGGGCAGAAACCACTCCAGAAACTGCAGCTGACATCAGATACAAGGGGACACACAAAGAGAGAAGAGTCTGAATTGGAGTCACATAGGAATACAGTCTACTTACATGGTAAGGGAGCTGAACTACCCCAATGGTGCCAGCGGTCCAGATAAAAATGATTAAAAGCAGCTCATGTCCTAAAGCTCACCAGGCACAACACACATATACAGACCAATTGAACAGAATGTCCTTTATAGCTGATGAGAATATTTGAAAGATGTATGTATAGGCATGGCCATTGTTATTTAGACTTATTATTCACACAAGGGTAGTAAAACAACATCTTCCAGCGGAAGCAGAGTCCTATTTTTCTGTTCTGAAAGAGAAAAATCCTGACTCAAAGCGAACCTTTTTATGGAGGAAGCAGCAGTAAGATATGACAGGCACACAAAGATGCTTTGAGCAGGGAGGTTTATTAGCTGCTGCATAACAGGAGCAGCAACAATGGTATTAAAAAGGAACTGCATTTAGCATGAAGAGAAGCCTTCATCCCTTGGGGTACAGGTCAAAACCAGATGCCTATTTAGAAGAGGCTGGTCCTTGGGCAGGTTGTCATCAGAGTGGAGCCTGTCCTTCGAGCATGGGCTACTGCCTGCTGGCAGAGTTGGGGGGCCAAGTTAGCAGGACAATTGTTTTCATCTTGTCTGGGTCATTTTCAAAGTAAATGTCTCTCTAAAATTAATGGGGAGCTGGGGAAAAATCTTCTTTGCATTCTAGGTTAAGCAACAGTCGAGTCTCTGCTTCCTTAAAAATGATCTACCACCTGCTACTAATTTCCTTCTTTGTTACGAAAGCCATTGACTGCCTGAAGAAAAGGGGGAGAAGAAGCTGTTAAGCTGCACTTTACACAGAGTAAATGAGCACACAAATAGCAGGGGATGTGTGTTTTAATGAGCAAAAGAGGCATTGATCAGTTTCCCATTGCACTTGGGGCGGGTCCCAAAACACAGCAAGGGCCCCGAGCTCTTGCAGCTCAGCAGAACCTGCGCACTGTCATTGTCTGCGGAGCTGCGGGAGGCGGGGATGACACCGGTGACAGACGCTGTGCCCTTGTCTCATCTGCCCCTTCCCTTGCACCAATGCTCAGCCCTGCCTTTGGCACACACATCCCACATCCCTCAGATCTTCCCCTGGACCTACTTACCTCAAGGGCCGCAGTGTCCTCAGCAGCCTCAGAACCCGCAGCATGCCCAGGATCTTCGTGCCGCTGTCCGACACCATCGAGACCAGGATGTCGATGACGGAGATGAGCACCAGCACCCCATCCAGCACATTCCAGCTGCTCTTCAAGTAGGCTTTCTCCCCAAAACACAGGCCTAGTGCCACCACCTGCCCAGAAATCAAGTTGCAACAAATTATGAGCGTAGCATCCAATGTGTTTGTTGCAGTTAGCAACCTGCTGAGAACGCGATATTTACAAACACCAGTCTGTGAGTCTATTTGCTTCCCAGTACAGAAGCCTAATTAGACAAACCAGCAAAGTGTTCTAGTGAAAGAATTATGAAAATACTGCTGCAGAAACATCCCAGGTTGTCCCTTACAGCTGATGCAGTTTTAATGCAGATAAACCTACCTGCATAAAACTGTTCCTAACCTGTTTAGCTCTGGCATAAGAAAAAATTGATCATATTTTATTCCTATAGGCTGTGGGAGAGAAGGTGCAGGTGGCTGACCCAAGCAATCATGTCCAAGCTTTGTAAATAAACTAGAAAAACTTTCCAAAGAAAGAGCAGTTATTCAGGGAGATGATTATGAATTACACAAGAGAGATTTACAGCCATGGGTTTCTGAGCCTCCTGCCTCAAATCCAGCAAAGTGTTTCAATGTGCTTAAGTCTCTCCATTCTCAGGAAAGCACACAGCAGCTTAGGTTGTTGAGGACAACTGGTTGTTGAAGACAATGGGACTTACAAGCATGGTTGAAGTTAAGCATGTGCTCAAGAGCTTTGCTGAATAGGGCAGGATTGCTGAATTCAACGATCCCATTGCTCCTATAATGGTGTAAATCAAGAGCAACTTCAGTGAAATTGTTCTGATGTGAAACATGCTCAGAATAAGGCATGTGGTGGGCATCTGAGTATGATTCAGAAGAGGAAAATATACACCTCACTTGCAGCTGGTAGACCTAAGGGTTTTGTGAGTCCACCATAATAAAAAAAACAACTGCTATAATACAGGCACACTTAATCTTCCATCTGCATTTACCTTAACTGTCATCTCAGTCAGGAAGATGACCGTAAAGATGTAGTTGGAGAGTGTTAGGAAAATCCGTTCCTGTGAAAAAGAAGATGAGACACAATGTTTTATAGCCTGCTCTCTGCAGCTGTGCATTCCCCCCGTGCCTATTTGGGTGGTTGAAAACTGTTCTCCAGATTCTGTGCTGAAGCAAGCCTCGGACTGTTTGCTCCCAAAGAGGAGAAAATCCAAAGATTTAGACAATAACACTGCATGGAATAGCCGTGCCAGGACTCGGCTCTGTGTCAGCACCATGGACAGCGACAGCCGCCGGCACCTGCCCCCAAACCTCTCCATTTGCCTCCAAATCCTCCCTTATTTCCCCCAAATCACCCTGCCCCCCATAGCGGAAACAGGGAGGTGTGCCCTCCTTGAAACGTGTTTGACAAATCTCTACCTGTCTCTCACCTGCAGACATCATTGCATCCTCTGAATATCACTGAGCTCCCAATTCTCCTAGAAATTAAGTCAATATTGGAGTGACAGAGCTGTGAGGCAGAAGAACCCATGGGATGCTGAAGCGCAGTTGGCATGAGTTGTCAGTACTCCAGCAAAGCCAGCAAAGCTCTGGGGGTTTATGCCAGCTGAGACTGGCCCCAAAAGGTCGATTCTGTTGCCCAAAGTCACAGGCTAGACCTGGCGTGAAGCCCAACAGCCTCAATTCCCAGTCCCCTGCACTATCCACCAGACCATGCCCTGCTCAGTGCCACCACTCAGCAAGAGCAGCTAGTGATTACAGATGAGCCCATGGACTGGTTCCCTATCTACAGTTAGCAGAAATCTTTCTTTTAAACGATGATTATTAAATAAATTACACTTTTCCCTAATCCCTGGACAGCTTCTGATTCCCTGCACTGAGAAATGGACAGCAGAAGGCAGAGGCTGGAGGAACAATGATGCATGTGCACATATGTATGAGCACATACAACTGGCCCCAGTCCTGCTTTTAACAATTTTGGATTTATTTCTGCCTCTCCCTACAGAGCAGTCCCATAAGAGATGCAGATCTCTCACTCAAAATGAGATGCAATTTAAACAAGACAAAACACCTTGGCAACACTCTTGCTTGCCAGATCATGATTTACTGGAAGTGACTCAGGAACCACACAGCAGCTTGTTTCCATACAGGGTCCATAATTAATTAGGTCCTAGATCTGTACTGTGATTGCATGAGCTGTGATAGGAAACATCTCCATTGTTAGCTGACTGCCACACAAAAGGCTGCTGCAGGGGGGCAGGCACTGGGCTGGAGGGAGAGGATAGGGACCTGCTTGTGCAGCTGGAGATAAAACAGCAATAGCATGGAGGTGAGTGTGAGGATACTGCATTCCTGCCTGGCAAGCATGTGGCTATTTTGAAGGATAATCTCCCCGGTCCATGTCGTGCACTCCACAGTGGGGAGCACATGCTGGCTCTCAGCAGCAGCCCCTGTTCTGATAAGCCAGCTGAAACTGGGACAGGGACAGAGAACTTGCTTGAAGCAGTTAGAAAATCCACAGCTCAGGGAAGCAAAGAACAATTTAAACAACTCAACCTAAACTAACACTATTGAGAGCTCCATCTGCACAGGCAGGACCCATGCACTCCTCCTGCCCCACTGCTCAGAATTCCTCTTCTCCTCTGCAGCTCCCAGGCCATGGTCCAGTGATGGGGATGAACCTCACACCAGTCCCTGTCTCCTTTCCTCTTGGCACTCTCCCAATGCCAGCTGATACCGCAGCTCCTCCTCTGCTGTATGAAATATTGGGTTTGTGTGCTACAGCCCTTTGCTGTGGACTCCCTCCAGCTCACACGTGTCACCCCATTTCCACTCTCCTCTGTGTAACTGCAGCTCCTTTTGGAGCCAGTCTTGGGGAGTGGTAACTCTCAGAGGACATAGCAAGGGGCTCAAAGGAAGCATTTAGGATTTTAAGGGAGGTTCTCAGGGTGCCCCATTTGGGGATAAGCAGGGTGATCTTCTGCTACACCAGCTGTCAGAGAGCCCTGCCCTCTTCTTGCAGCTGGGAGTTGGTGCATGGGAAGTGAAAAAAAAATGGATTTAGGGGAAGGACTGCTGGGCAAACTGTTACAGTAAGAAGGACTACTAGGAAATGCTTAAAATAGGCAGAGAGCAGCCTAGACTCCAGTTTTAAGGTCTTACACTGAAAACCCACAAAAATGAACAGCCTGACACGCCTACATCAACAAAACAGGATTCTATATGATTGTGATATGAGCAGTCTTGGGTGATAGAGGAGCCCAGCCCCAATCTATGCTAAAATAAAAGAGCAATAGAACAATTCTGCCCCTCTGATTGCTGGATGCTGATGCTGTGAGGGTCTAGCTTGAGGAATCCTTACACAGCATTTTAGAACAAAGAGGTTCCAAGAACTGGCTTTGCAGTGCCTGCTTCAGTTCAGTTTCTCTGGTGTCACAACAAAGCTGATACACAAAGGAGAGAGAACAGTATGAAATGAACAGTCCCCCCCGTTCCATTCGCACCACACATACGTGCCTGTGGGGAACAGATGGAAGGAGTGAACATTGTGTTGGGAGAGGAAAAGTGTTTGAAGGTTTCTCAGGGAAGGAAACTGAGACAGATGTCATGCTATGTCATATGTTAAAACCTTGATTGTGCTTCCAGAAATGAGATATTGGATATACTGCAGGCCAGTCTCCACTCTTGTGCTTTGAAAGGAGACTGGGTAGAGGTCAGGAGAGTTGCTGCACCTAATTCAAAGGATACTCAGGGGGTGTTGGCATCTTCCCATTTTAAAAAGAGAAAGAAAACAAGACCAAGTGCACAGCAGTGGGTTCCAAGCCACGGGTGTTTGCTCCACAAGGAGCACAGGAAAACCTCGGAAACTCACAGCACTGTGAGGCTCAATTTTGGGTCGTTCCATGGCAATGGTAATGCAGTTCAGGAAAATGATCACCAAGACGACATGATCAAACATCTTGTGAGTGATGATTTTATTGCACATCAGACGGACTCTGTCAAGAGAGGAATAAAAAAAAAAGAGTAGACACAGACTGGCTATTAATGCTCAACTGGCTGGGGAGACACGCAGCAGCTCGATGCACAGCAGAGGAATCAAGCACTCTGCTTGCAAAGCAGATGAGCTCCAATCTCCCAATCCCCTCCCCTGGCAGAGCTGCATGCTGAGGGCAGATTGGGTTATGAACAGAAAGGGATCTGAGCTGTGGAACTGAGCCACAAATTTCAAGCCCTGGGAATGTTCATTGGGAGTTTTGGTCACTTGGAACAGGGCAGCCGCTTCCATGACTCGGACACACGGCCAGGTTTGCATCTGCCCCCCTATCTGGTTCCTGGTGCTCAGGTTTATCTTAAATAAAGGAAGAAATAGTCCCAGTGAGCCCATAAGGGTTGAGCACACACGGAACAAAGGGACAGAAGCTATTTATTGTGACAGATGGCTGTACACTGACCCAGGATTTATAATACCGTATTACATTTCCCAAAGTCTGTTTCTGAAAATCTCTCTAATCTTTGTATGAATGAACCTGAACGCTGTCCAGGGCCCTCAGCTCCAGCACGAGAAACCCTTGGGTGCCTGTCCGGAGGAACGCAGCAAACAGCACGGAGCTCAGCTGGCTCCACGAGGGAGCCTTTGGGAAGGGCAGAGCTGGGGGGCTTCCAGCAAGGAGAGGGTGTTCTCTGAGACAAAGGGAAGGGGGAGAACAGAGAAGTTCAGTCCAAAGGCAGGGTGAGGAGGTCAGGGAGTCCTCTGCTGTGCTGTAAGTGTGTGGTGGGGCAAATTCAGATTTTTCTGCTTGATGCTGCACCTCTCACCCTTGCTCCAAGCTCATCACACTCCACTAAGTGCAAAACTTGCAGAACACTGGCAAAGAAAATGAGGAACCTGATACAGCTGCAGCCATGCCCTGGGTTATGGGTCTTGACTGGACACTCCTGTGCCCTCTGCAGCCAGCAGCTGTTCAACCCTGATGTCATGCTGGGGCAGGGGAAGGGCTGGGAGTTTTGTGGGCTGACGTACACAGACCCATCTGGGATAAACAGGCAGATGAGCCATTGTAAGGAGGGCATGCATCGTTCCCATCCATCCTATCACACCACCACCCCTCCCTGAGTGCCCTGCCTTACCTGGAGTGAGGGGCGAAGATGTAGATGGACCAGGAGTCCCTCTCTTTGCAGCAGCTGGGGAGCCGTGCCTGTACCCAGGCCTTCATGCGGTCCCTTTTGCTCTGGGGGAAAATGCACAGGGCGGGAGGAAAACACAGAACTGTTAAAACAACAACCCCCCCAAAACCTTCATGTGAAGGACTTGGGGCAGCTTTTCACTAAAAACTTATCTTCAAGTTCTCAGTGGAGGTGAAATTAAAGAGCCTACTGGGCAGGGGAAGGAGCTCTGGCAGCCAGATGAGCTCACAGTGCTTGGTCTTGCTTCTTTCTCTGCACAGTAACTGTGTCTGGCACACAGTTATCCAAGAGCACAAAAAAGACAAATAAAACCCTTGCCCAAAGGAATGATAACCCACTCAGTCCCTCCAAATACTCATCAGGTGCTTGCCTGAATCTTCTAAGGTATTTTGGGGAATTTTTGTGCGGTTTTTTTGTTTGATTTTTTTAAAACAATATAGAATGCTTATGTCAGAGGTTATAAAGGGAGCAGGGGGAGGCATTCCAGCAGCTTGCTGGGCCAAGCCCTGTGTCCATGCACCACTGGAAAGCTGAAGAAATCATTTGAGGCCCAAGCTTTGGTCCAGGAACACAACAGTGATCGTCTGCCTCTCATTCAGCATGAACAGATTAGATGGGAGATTATAAAGCCAGAAGGGAACACCGTGGTCAGCCTGACCTGCATGAACACGGGCCATCCAATTCCTGCAAATTAATTCCTACTTGAAACCACAGCACATCCTCAGCCATGCATACTTATGTTATAGACTGTCTGCAAGGTCATTTCAGGTCGGGAGGGCAGGATGCAAAAGCCTGAGCCAACACATCAACCAAAGACATCAAAAATTGGGAATTGACAAAGGGAAGCCTCATCCATGCTGCAAAAACTTATGACTTAAGTTTATCACCTTCTCATCCACAGACCACTAAAGGAAAATCAAGATTTTTAATCTCACTGGCAAAGCAGTGTTAGCACCCTGTGCATGGACAACCATTAAAAGCCAGGCCAACATCTTGCCCACCACACCAGGGCTTCCCGAGCCCTTCCACATCAAAGCACCAGAAGACAAATGCTCAGACTGGTGTGTGCGCTGTCACCAGAGTGCTGTGCAGATAAATAAAAACCAATTCTTGCTCTTTCATCAGCCTTATTTCTCTGCTACCACCTGGGCTCGGATGGGCAGACCTGGAAATATGACTGCGTGAGCTCTTTGAATCTTCTTCTAGAGATTTCAGGGCCATGAGGACACAGAGGGGTGTGAAAGACAGTGCAGGAACCATCCCCACACCCCAGAAGCACCCTCACAACAGGACTGAGGCACTTTTATTTATTTCATCTGGGAAACAGGGAGGGAGGATTTATTTTGAGGCAAACTGTCAGCACTTAAAGTACTCTGGACTGTAAAAGTGGGATTTGTTGGGGTAATTGAGTGGAGTGGAGGAAGTGCTTTCTCTTCCTACAGACGCCCAGCCTGGGGTCTCATTAGTGATGGGGAATAATTGGTGTAGTGCCTGTTTAAATGAAAGCCCTTGGTGACAACCAGAACCCTTCAGAAAATGAAAATCATCTCGGCAAATAAGAAGAAAAGTTTGAATAGCAAAAAGAAAAGTTGGAGCTTTCTACCTCGTTCCTTCAGCCATCCATCCTTCCCTCAACTTCCACACAAACAGACCATGCACTGCACACCAGTGGGGTTGTGTTGGATGTTCTCACATCCCTTTTCCAGCTTCAGGCAAGGAGTCAGAACTGCTCCCTTCTCTCTAAACTGCATTTAATAGAGCATGCATCCTTGGGGTTGTGTTATCCCTTCAAGCAGCCTGGTTAGTCTAATTATCCATAGATTTAACAAAGGTAAATAAATGAATAAAAATCGGGTGTCTGCTCAAAGCTGTGGTGAGAGCAACGATTGCTACCCCAGCCTCTGGACATGGAGTAATAGTTACTTAGTCCAGTTCATTTTGTGATCTGGAAGGTTTCCAGAAGTATCTATTATTCAAAGCAGTTCTGGTATTTATCAAGGGGATTTGTAGTGAATGGTAATGCGTCAGCAGCACAGAATGCTTCTTTATATTCCTTTTGTCCAATTTTAATGCCAAAGATATTTTGGGGTTTGGCTAATTGTTGCAGCTTGCAGTTCATGGGCTAAATCAGATAACAAAGGCCAAAAGTGATCTTCCACCATGTCTCTCTCTTCAGTGGGTTACAGTAAGGGTGAGCACCAGGACTCAACTGGGACTGCAGCCTGGCTGATCTAAGCAGGGCCAAGTACATCCCCAGAAACCTAAACTCAGAGGAATTACTCCATATTTCCACCAGTGGAACAGCACAGCTCAGTTAATTTGAGCCAAATGTAAGGTATTTGTGAAATAAACCCTGAGTGTTTCCAGCCTCAGACCCATCCAAGGCTTTCCCAGCAAGGTCCAGGCAGGCTCTGAGTGCTGACAATGGGGCTGATTGCTGCTCAAGCCTGCATTATGTTCAAAGTTGAGATATCAATTATGTGGCTTAAATCACACCTATTTGTTCATAAACCACACCTGGGCAGGACGAATAAAGATGTGGGTGGAGAAGAAAACTAATCTTTAATTCAGCTGCCAGTGACTTGGACAAAATCTCCCTGGGTAAGCCCATCCAAACCCTCAAAGGCAGCAGGAACCAGGATGTGGGAGGATGCTGGGTGCTAACAGGCAGCAGTGGGAATGGAGCCCCTCAATCCCACAGCAATGAGAGCTGCTGATAAATAGCTGCTTTTTTAAAAATTATTATTATTTTTAGGAATTTCAGATATTAATGCACTTCTGAGGGTAGGATGAAAGGCAGTTGGCAATAAAAGATGACTGATGCACTCCTCAGAGTAAGGGAGAGGCTTAGATTTATGAAAGATTTATTAAAAGGATGGGGGAACTGCTGGAAAATGCTCTGTGAGCAGCAGAGGACCTCCAGGCAAGGTGGAAGCTGCACAGAGGCACTCAGGACCTGATTATTTAATTTTAATATGCAACAGAGACAGGCTGAGAGGGTTTGGGAGTGGCTGGACCACATGCCACAGAGAAAAAGTGGAATAGGCAAAGGGAAAGGAGCTGCAATAGCAAAATGCAGTGAGGTTTTGTGGAGGAGGGGACACGTTGGTTACATATTCAATATTTCCCTGACTTTCTGCTGTGAGCACTGAGCAATTTGAGCAGAAAGCACACAAAAGCATCTAAAATCCAGCAGTTGGAAACAACAAAGACTTGGCAGCAGATCCCTGATCCCAGTCACAGCCACATGAACCCAAGAAAGCTGTGGCTTGCTCTCTCTGTGAGAGACTCCTTGTCTGCAGTAATGCAATAAAGAACATTTCAGCCCCCTGGCTTCCTAGTTCTGGGGAGAGAAGCTGTCAGGAGCCTGATTCTGGCCCCTTGGAGGGATGGAAATTCAGAATAAACTCATCAAAGGCAGCAGAGCTGCCTATATAGGCATAGCTGCCTATATATCCCTATATTACTTCTCTAATATAGGGGTAGCCTGGGAATTCCAGAGGAAGCTGTTGTTCTTCCTTTAATTTCTGCACAGAGACAATCAAATCCAGGCAGTGAGGAGGGATGCAAAGCTTTGATGCAGAAGGGCATGTTTAGGATTACTTTGATCTGAGGTAATAGACAAGTTCTTCTCATTTTTTTTTTTTGTTGATGAGGAGTTTTGTATTTCATTTTTTCCATTTAAAATGCAATTCCTCCCCCCTCCCCGACTTTGTCAAGGTTCATTTAGGAGCAATGTTTGCCCCCAAATGTCAGGAGGGAAGCCCAAAGGGAAGCTCTGCAACCTGGGGGCTCATTTTGCTAACCCAAGCAATATTTTCTGATCCATCTGGCTTAGTGATTTGCAGTGAAGGCATACTTCAGAGCATGGGGAAAGGCACCGGCAGCTGCAGGTGCTCCAGCTGTGGCCATCCCATGGGCTGGGACACAATTTATTTCCCCTATTCTGTCAATCCTTCCCCTTGGCATTTACTTCTGACCATTCCATGGGAGGGTATTGAGATGATTACACCCTCCCTGGCCAGACCTCAGTACCCAGAGGATGATGTTTGGTTTATGCTAAAAGCAGACGATAAAAATTAAAAATCTTATTCAACAGTCCATTGTCAACACTGGCTGGGAGAGGAGGGATACATCACACCATGCCCAGAGACTGCTGGCTTTTGATCCTGGAGGGGGGGGAAAGGAAGGGACTGGTGGGATGATTGGACCAGGTGAGCTGGAAAAGTAGCAGATGTTGGAGCATGAGAAAAAAATCCCTAGCCAGCAATAAAGAGCACAGTCTCCTGAACACTTTTAATGGTGGGGATTTTTTCCAAAAAATAATTACTGCTCCTTTTCTTAAAAATTCAATTTATTTTATGGAAATAAAATAAAAAAGCAGGTTAGGACAATGTGTAAAAATCCGAGGCTGAGGATCCATGCTGGAGATGTAATGGGATAATGGCTTTTTGCAAAGGCGGTTCATGGCTGAGTGACTCCATTCTGCCAGCACTAACTCTCCTTCTCCTCCCATAAGGAACAGAGGACTCTGGAGTCAACGCTGCCTTTTGCATCCCTTCACATGATCCCAATTCCATTTTCATTCAATAAACTCAGTGAAACAGAGTAAAATCACAATCTGCAGCTTTCCTGTTCTCAGAACAGCCCCTGCTACCATCACGTGTCTCTACCCAAACCCCATCTGCTCCCCCAACAAAAAGAGTCACCTCTGGGGACGACACATCAGGGCATCACATTTTAAAATCTGGGAACAAGGTATAATCAAACAAAGAGATAACCTGTGAAGAGCATTAAACACTCCAAAACTGGCCCCAAGGCACACGTGACAGCCGGAACTGCGACACCCTTGTGCCCAACTCAAGCCCCTTCTGCCAGTCATGCAAACAACTTTGGAAAAGCAGCCAGATTCCCCTTTTTTCCCCTTAAGATACAAACATCCATGTGAAAAAAAAGACCAGGAACCCTCATCCCTTCCCTGCACTTGCAGTCTTTTCAGCTAATATTTCCTAAATGACACTTTTCAGGCCTGTGAAAGAGACACTCATTGGTGAAATGCCTCTTCAGATGGAAATTAATGCAGAGCCTCTGAAATCACCACCATCTCCATGGGACTAATGCTGCTATGGGAATGGGGGACCAAGCTCTGCTCTTTCTTTACCTATAGAAGTGTTCTGCTGCTGGTGTGGGGGCAGAAAACTGAATAATAGCTGGAAAGTAGGGAGAGTTACTTGTTTTGCTTTAAAAAAAAAAATTAAGCCAGAAAAACACATATTTCCAATAGCCTTCACTCTGCATGATTTAGTGGAACCTGGGCAGTTTTGCCCTGATGTCTTCATCATGAGCCATCTGATACTGCACTGTAGGACTTAACTTGGATAGCAATCCCATTTCTGAGAGCATCCACTGCCCAGAGACCTTCTGGGCGATTCTGGTCTGGTCTGGTGGTGATGGTGAGACCTAATCCCTTTTGCATCCACTTGTGCACTCCTGAGACAGTGATAAGCTTTGTTTTGACAAGTCAAAAAGCCCAAAACAAGCACGTGGCACTTCCTTACCATGTTGCCTTCATCATCGCCGTCATCAGCATCCTGGTAGGGCTCATCCAGGTGGAGCTGGTGCAGCAGCAGACCCGGAGAGGTCCTGCCATTGCAGTCCTGGTGCTCGGAGACAGAGGTTCTGGTGCTGTGCATGCTGCTGGTCCGGTACAGGGAAGGCACCTGCAGAGTATCCTGGAGGTCAAAGGACCCTTTTGTTTCCAGCGACTCCATGCGGTGAGGCAAAGAGCCATTGTAGCTGCCGGCCCGGCTGGAGTGCTCCTCATCCGAGCTGTCCCCTTCCTCCGAGCTCTCCTTCCCCTCCCCGGACAGGAGAGACCTGCGCTCGCCGCTCTGCCCCCGGCGCTTGAGACTGGGGGCGCGGCCGATGCTGTTCCAGCTGGAGCGGCGGTTGTTCCAGGAGCTGCTGGCGCGCCAGGGGCTGTGCGGGGAGCTGCGGGTGCTGGGCTGCGGGAAGGACAGGGACAGGGAGCGCATCAAGCCCGTGCCACCCGCCCCGGGCCGGCGGGGGCGGCTGCATGGACGGGCAGCCCCACGGACGCACTGAACACCCGCAGGAGGAGGTGATGCCAGTACCGGGGACTTGAGCTCGTAGGCGGCCACGGGCTCCGTGGAGACGCCGCTGGCCCGGCGGGACTCGTAGCCCTGAGCCGCGTCCCCGAACACGGCGCTCTTGGGCATGGGCATGGGCGTGGCGGCCGTGTGGATGATGAGTGGCGGGGTCAGGCTTTTCTTCAGCTTCAGCTCCGGGCGGTCGCTCAGGTCCATCACTGGAAAATACAAGCGGGTTTTAGGTGTCACACGTCAAGCGGGAGCACCCACAGCCTGCTCGCGGGCAGGCAAAGCTGCTACGCAGGGAGGGCTCTGCTCTGAGCAGCAGGGGGATGTGGGCCAAAAAGCCCTTCTGGAGAATTGGGCCGTTCAGCCCAGCAGGGGGATGTCAAGCAGGGATGGGATCAGGTATCAGCGGTAGAGGAGAGCACGCCCAAAATGTCACCTGCTGCCCCTCAACCTCCAATCCACACCCACCAGCTCCAGCCCGGGGAACTTCGTGCCCTCTCCCTCCATCCTCCTTCTCTAAACTCCTCCAGCAAAGACACCCCACAAGCCCAGACCTCGGGCTTGGTGGGGAAATTACAGTTCAAATGCAATCATGTCTCTCCCTGCCTTCATCTCACAATCCCACCCCAAGCCCGCTGCAAAGTCAAGCATGACATAACTGGGGCTACAGCATTCTCTCTAGGAGGGCTTTTCCCTCTTGGATGCACTGCTTTCACAGCAAAGCAAGGTTTCTGCAGAAGGGCCTGTCCTCCCAGGGTTATTACTCACAGGCTGGATTTGACAGGTTTTTCTTAAGTCCTCCCTCCTCTTCCAGGCTGCGGGGGAAGAGATCCCCCTCGGAACCGGACTTGGAAGCATCACCCTGGAGCAAAACAGAAGGCTTCAGCAAGGAGGCTGAGGGGCCCCAGTGCACGGACAGCCCTCTGCAAATACGGATTCCCATGTCCAACACCACACCTACAGATTCACTGAACTTGGTACCACGATGCAACATCACCTTCCACAAAATGATGCATGCAAAGGTTTATACCACAGACTAATTAACCTCCTACCAGGAAGACGGATTGCGTCTGGCTCCAAACACAGTCCCAGAAAGGGATCAGGAGGAAAACCCAACTCTTGCTTAAATTTTGCTGCTGGAATTGCATATGTGGCAGATGTTAGGGAAGGACCAATATTGATGAGCAATTTAAGGACAAAAGATGATCCTACTAATCTCTCTGAATTTACACACCTAAAACTCCCCAGGTGTGGCTCTTTCTAGTGATGCTTTGATGGAGCAATCCAGGGTTCAGAAAGGGCACAACAGACTCCAAATTTCACACATGACAAACGTGACATGTCCATGGATGCCCCATCAGTGCAGAGAGGATCCAGGTGGCAGAACGCAACATCCACTGCCACGAGGGACCCTTGCCCTCCCAGCTGCCACACACAAGAGGAGCAGGAGTTTTGGGGACTTATGCTGGATCATTTGGGGGGTTTAAATTCTGCTGTATCATTTCAAACGTCGGTGGCTGAGCGAGGCCTGCCTGCTCTGACAGGTGCCCATCCTCAGGCAGAGGAAGATGATGTTGACCATTGTTCTCTGCGTGGTGCCTCGGCTCCTGCTTGGTCTCGTGGCACAAACCCTGATTCTGTCCACTGGCACTGCAGAAAGGTGCTTAGGGTGTGGTATAGTCAAGGATACACCTAAGAGGGGCAGAGGTGCTCGCCAGAATGATCGATACCCATCCAAAAAGAGGAGGATTCATGGCTGAAACCACTGCTCTGGCAAGGGGCACCAAGCCCTGTCACAATGGGGGAGAGGTGGGAAGAGAGGGAGGATGCTGGGATGGGAGAAGCCAAGCAGATCCTCACATTGGCAGTGAGAGCCTAGGAGCCCCAGAAAACCCCACCAAGGCTAAGCTGCACTCCCAAAAGCCCTGGCCAGCACTGCTGAGGTTTGGTGCTTGGGTACCCATTGACTGTAAAATCTCAGAAGGACCCCAACATGGGACAGGAGGAAGAAATGAATCCAACAGAGGTCAGTGCCCCACACCTCATTGTTAAGCAAAACCCCTGAGGGATGAGCCCCAAAACTCTCCCCTATTTAGTGTGGGGTCACTAAACTATTAAAGATATTTTTTCCAGGCAGGCTGGACACTCAGAGATATTTTTAAGGCAAAAGAGAGTGTGACGTGAGGTGTTGGCTCAAAATTTCCCCTCCTGAGGATCCAGGACTTCTGTGCTTTTCAGGGAAGCTCCTCCTGCAGGACACAGTCTAAGAAGGTCAGGAATGCACCTTGCAAGGGGGAGCAGTAAAGTCAGGCTGGCCTGAGCTTTGCTGGAGTCAGATCCAGTCTCTGTGTGAACAGGGGCTCCAGCTGGCTCCAGATGCACTCCCCACAGAGGCTACCAGCTCAGCCTGTCAGCGGGCCTGCCAGCAACTACTCATTCTCCCTAATGGGTTATTAAAAAGAAATAAATAATGGGAAGAATTTTATGTGATTTGTATTCCTGGAGCGCTCTTCAACAGCCCTAAGGAATGTTTTAAGGGGGCACAACGAGACGTGTGCCGAGAGGGAAAAGCAGAGCAATGTGGGGACTTCCCACCCCCTTCCCCAGCACCAAACCCCACGTGTGAAGGGCAGTCAGCATCCCCTCCCAAACACCACGTGCCAGACTCAGGACAGTGCAGGCAAACATCTTGCAGCTGGTGCTGCTGCCCTGTTACCTGTTCTTGCACTCCCAGTTTGCCTTTCTGGACAGAAAAGGGGTTATGAGAGAACAGGGAGTTAAAATCCTTCTGGGAAATGAGGGTATGTCAAGCTGGACTAGGCAGTCCAACGACTAAACCAGCCTGTACCAAAAGGGACTGATACACTGGAATATGAGGGGAAAGGGCTTTTGGGCTGAGGGAAAAGCCAGGCTTCTTGGAAAGGACAGAAAGGGAAGGGAGTGGTAAGGACAGAGATGAGGTTGGCAGAAAGGTGAGGTTTGTGGTGTGCTGTGCTTCGGAGATCCACGGCTTCCTGGGACCTGAACGGGACCATTTCACATCCTGCAATGTGGTATCACACTGGCAACCTCAGCACTCCCACCAGGCTTTCTGGGACACACCACAGTGCAGCTGCTGCTGTCCTACCCTGTCCTGCAGAGCACAGGGCTCCCACACACGTCAACACACACACACACCTATCAAAACAGGTTTGATTCCAGGTCCCTTCACTCCTGGGCATCCTCCCCCGCCTGCCTGAGGGAGCCTTGGAAGGCGTGCCCAGCCATCAGCATCACCATCCACATCCCCAGGAAGGTCCCTGGGGTGTGACTGTGCCACGGAGAGGCTGTGACAGCCCCTCGGGGAGCCTTCCCCAGGGCAGGCATCCAGAAAAGGGTCAGCCAGAGCTGTTGGCTGGAGCCTCATCAGCCACCTTCGAAGCAACCACCTTAATTTACCCGGGTCCCTCAAAGAAGGAAGGGACTTAAAATCAGCGCTGACTCAATAATGAGGGTGACAAAATGGAAAGAAAAATCGAAAAAAAACCCACTTCCAAAACACCCAAATAAACTCCAAAAGGATGACAGCTACCATGATGAGAACAGCACCACAGTGTGTGACCAGGCACCACAAGAGAGACAAGCACGGTGGCGGTGGGATGTGCTGTACGTACCCCCGACGAGTCGACAGGCAGCTGAATACAGCTTAACTGCCCACTCGCTTCTTCTCGCTTGGAGATCTCCTGAAGGAGAAACGGGGGGAGGGAGGAATGGGAAGGCGGGGTTCAATTTTGAATTTCAATAGCAGGGCTGAGTGGGGAATTAAAAAAAAAAAAAACCACACGAGAAGAGGCAGGGAAGCAGAGGGGAAGGGGGAGGAGGCCAGTGTGTGGCCACAAGGAAGAGCCAGGCACCGGACCCATTCCACTCAGCACAAGGAGAGAGTGGGAGATTTCAGGTAGAAAGAAGCCCTTTGAAGGGACCAGCCTTACACTCTTTAAATTAAGTGTTTCAAACAGAGCTTGCTACAGCTCCTAAGTGATAATTGTGCTAATGAAACACCAGCTAATTATTGACAACATGATTTTTTTTGCAGCTGTATAATAGCATCTTTATTTATTACCCCTTCATTAAGCAGCAATGGAGGCTTTTAATGAATGTTTGATTAACACAATATCAGTGCTCTTGCGGGTGAAATACCTAATTTAAAGAGAGACACAGTCTGCTGTGAGTTGAGATCCCTCCTCAGCCCTGTCAGTGGAGACACCCATTTAAATCAGCAGTTTAAACCAGGGGTCTGCAGTCAGGGGGGCACAGCCCCATCCTGGGAAATTTTGCCACACCTATGACCCGAACATTTCACAGCACCAGAAGTCAGCCTTCCCTGCCTTCTTGGAAAACAGACATAGTTTTTCACCTTGTTGTGCTTCCCCTTGATCAGGGGTGGCTCTCCCAATATTCCTCTGCACTTTTCAGCAGTGTGGCAGTGCCTGGTCCTGTCCCATGGGGCAGCAGGACGTTCCATGCTGCAGCAGGAGGGCACAGATTGTCCCACCAGCTGAATTTCCTGCCTACAGGGCAATGGATCTTTCCTCTGGTTGCTAAATGGTTACTAAACTCATCTCAGCCTAGGCTGGGATGAAAAGTTTAAGGACTTGCCAGCAATGTGATGCACACTTAACTTAAAGTCTTTTTTTGTAACAGAGAGAGACATGGAAAGGGAAAAGATGAAAAATTTTCCTGTCACAAGGAAAATCCCACTGAGGCCAATAGGAATAGGCAAGGGATGCAAGAAAAACACCATCCACAATCTCCCCTGCAGGAGGAAGGACTGTTCCCTCTGGTGAAAGCCCAGAAGAAGTTGAACATCCACATTTCCCCAAGGATGCTACCTCCAGAGAGCAGGATGCTCTCACCTGCAGAGAAAAGGATGGAGAGGCTGGAGGACCCGGGGGGGGGAAGCAGGGCACAAAGGATCAAACCCATGAGTGAGGACAGATGGGGACAACAGGACACAAACTGGGAGGATTGCCAATGGAAGAATACACCTTAGAGATAATACTATTAGGAATTCCCTTGGGAGAGGAGCTTTATGCCTGACTAAGGGGAGTCATTCCTTGCTTCAGAGAGAAGTCTCCAAGGCAGGGACCTGAGTGGCCAGGAAGCAATTTCCAGTTAGCAGCTCAATCAAACAGAGTCCCCTGCTCACCTTCCCCACACCAACACCAGGGTCCAGTTCAATCAGGGAATGTGATTGAATCAGGGAACACTCAAAAATAACCACATGGTGAAAAGTCCTGCCTGTGCCTTTTGCATGAGAGAAGCTGGTTACCAAATTAAAGGAAAAAAACAGGGGAAAAAACCTCCACCTCAATCCTGCAAAATATATTTCTCCATATTTAAAGTTTGGAAGAGGCCCTTTTAGTTTTTCAGCTGCTTATAGTCATCTGCTGCCTGGCAACTGGGGCTGCAAAGCCATGCACTAAAATTAACGAGGTGCTTGTGGATTGAGGAAAGGCACTCAAGGACCAGGGAGATAAAGGCAACAGTCCCAGGATTGTGTTTCGGCCCAGAAATCTGAAGGAGAATGGAAAAAAAAAACCCAACAAACTCAACTCAGAAGAGTCAAGTGCAGACACAGGCAGGAGACGCTGGGGTTTGTTTACAGCGAGAGATGATCTCTCTATTAATTCTGCTTAGGAGAGGATCCTCTCTGTGCTGGCTTGCAAAAACCAGAACGTGATCTGTTCGCAAAGCTACACACCAGCAAAGCTGAATAAACATAAACCAGCAAGGCCAGACCTGGGGCCTGACCTCCAGAGACATTTGCTCCCAGTCTGCTGCAGGAAACCTGGGCTGAGCCAAGGGATCACTTGGTGCCATTGCACTTCACTGGAAGAATGTAGAGAACTCAGAATAACGAGGATGTGGAAGGAAGATTATTATTAAAAAGCTATCATCAAAGTCTGAGATATAAAATAGCAATGTAATCAAAGTCACAAATGATAGAAATATGGTGTGAGTTTATTAAAATTGCCATGGCTGTGCAGGACAGGTAAACTGGGTTTGGTCTTCAGGGGCTGCACTGGTTCCTGGTCCCTGTGCTCGCCTCAGTACTGGCATGAGCATCACTGGCTTTAGGCTGTCCCAGTGCTGTCCCAAATCCAAGGTTCCTCCCTGATTTACACGGCATTTAAAGCACATTTCAGCTTACACAGATATCCTGGAGCTGGCTGGGACCAGCCCAGCGCTGCCCTGGCACAGGAGATGTGGAGGCAGTTGATGGGGCAGCCCTGCTGCAGAAAACAGCCAAGAGCAAATCTGGGGAGTGCTGCAGGCACTTCCCTGACTCCAGGGTAGCCATGCCCTCAAGGACATCATTACTGGAATAGAACCACAACACATTAAGCCAGGACATGACTTTACAGGGAGCTGCACCATGGCACAGCTGGTCACAAGGCAAGGGATAATTTGCTGCCCAGGAAGAGGCATGCTGCAGTGGTGGAGCAGAAGCATGCTCCAGCATGGAAAACCAGGCTGAGCCAAGGAGCAGAGGAGTCAGCCGCCCTTCAGGGCCAGGGGCTGGCAAAGGGGCTGCTGCATTTAAAGGCTGTATCCTTTTCTCTGCACAGTGAGGGCACCAGGTGATCTCCTGTGCTGGCGACCTTCAAAGATCAATTTGCCAGATTGAACAAAGGTTGGGTTTCGAAGCTGTCACCAGAAAGAGACAAGGAGCTTTGTACCTCTTCTCACTCAGGCAAAGGAACATTTTTGTTATTTGAGAGAACTGGGCAAGGGAACATTTTGCTCTTTGAGAGAACCCAGCAGTGATGGTCCCTTTGGCTGAATGGTGGGGGGCATTTACAGACAGAAACAGCTACAACAATAACAATTAAAAAAGAAAAGCACCAACCTGGAGAGAGAGACGATACAAAAAAAATATTTCTTCTTGCTATGTTCTGGTATGACTCCATTAATTTAACTCCAAACTTCAAAAATAGTAATGATAATAAAAACAGCTCTGTTTGTAGGGTGGCATGATATTACAATACACAAGCAACAAATCTTAAACAACGTTTATTCACCCCTGAATGCTTTTAAAAAGCAGAGATAGTGTGTAGAAGCACAGCCCATACAAGCAGACCCCAGTGAGGAGTTTTGCTATATTTACCTCTCCAACCAAGCCCCTGGGCAGGGTGTAAGGGCCCCCTTCCCTCATGGGTGATCTTGAACAGCTGGAAAACTTTTGCAGGGAATGGGTGGGCGTCACAGGTCTCCCACTCTGAGGGGGACTAGGTGACATGCACACCCACTCTGAGCTGGACAGTTAGATTAGCAGTAGGATGGAAAAAGAGGTTGAGCTCAAGCCCACGTGCCCCTCAAAGCCTCCAGCAACACAGGATGTCTCATGGAAGCTCCCATTGCGAGGAAGCAGATGGCAGAGACCCGAAATCATGTACTTTAAAATATGCAGAGCATTGCAGGGCTGGAAACTGGAAGAGCTCCATGAATGCATACCATGAAAAAAAGATAATCGTGTCACTAATCTCTTACCAGCCTGTGTAAGTTTTCAGGAGGGGCCTTTAATCTGGATGACAAACACGGTGAAAACTGTTTCAAAGAGACTGTCACAGCAGCGCTCCCATCCGCAGTGCCTGACTCACCCCTCAATTCCCACTCCTGCATTAATGCTAACAATGCTTTTCATTTAAGCCCTTCATTTAGAGGGTTTGCTGTACTGAATTGCACCATGGCTACGGAAATGAAAAAAGAAGGAAAAAAAAATAAGAAGACCACTTAATATTTTACCCCACTTTTTTTCCCCACACCACTTCTGTCAAGGTATTGCTGTCCACCTTAGAAATCAGATTCCAGGATCTGGAGGCCCTGAAACTTGAGAAGAAAGCAAAGGCATGAGCATGAGGACATTACCTCTGTCTGGAAACCCTCTACCAGGATGGCCACCAGCAGATTGAAGAGAACGTAATTCCCAAATGTCATGAGAGCGATGAAGTAGAGAGCAGCCCAGGATGAGGTGGAGGCCATGCCATTGTAAAGGACCTTGTTCCAGTCTTCCTGGGTCAAAATCTGCAGAGGAAGGGTATCAGGACTATGGAGATGCTGGAGGATAGCATGCTGGCTATCCACGCTCTGGATAGGCCTGACAAGCATCCTGCTTTTAGGGTATCCACTGTAGCTGTATCCAGAAGAGGATAAATCCCTTCTGAGCCAGAGAAGAGAGAGGATCAGAGTGACTGTGATTCCCAACCACCAGCAAGGACCCTGTGCAAACTGCCCTGTTTGCCCCCCACGTCTAGGGACAGCCATAAGGGAGGGTAACATCACACTGGCCAGACCTTTCCTTTGGTCAGCCAGAATGACTAAAAGTCCTTCACAGATCCCAGGGTTACAGGGCCCAGAGCTGCTAGAAAAAAATCTGCACGTATCAGCTATAAACCAGATTCCATTATTTGTTGAGATACCACTGCAAATGGTCCTGATCTCCTCCTTTCCATCCTTTCCCTCTACATTTACTTCCACCCTCCCAGTCCATACCCTGCAAACACAAGGGCCTCCTTCCTTGGCCTCCCCTTCTCACCAGGGTTCTGGAAAACAGTCTGAAAGCCCCCATAAAGCCTCACTTGTGGTTTTGGGTCATCTTCTTTCCATGGCACGGAGCTTCACTGAGCTCTGTCCAATGCATTAGAAAACAACCCCAGTTTTGCAGACTCCAAACACCCATCAGTTGTGGCATTTTCCATTTTGTACCTGGAAAACAGTGACGATGGCCCAGAGCAAGGAGTCAAAGTTCTTCCTGTCAGGCAGAGTGTCACCATCCCGTTCCGAGGCGAACTTACAGCCAAAGAGGTGCATCCCCAGGATGCTGCAAATGACAGGAAGCAGGGGCTCAACAATGGGATCACCACACAAATCAGTAATCACACCGCAGGATGACTGTATCCTGATTTCACCTGGGCAATTCCTTTTTATGCTTTTTTTTTTTAAAAAGAAGGTGGATCCTTTGTTCGCTGAAAAACATGCCTTGAGATCATGCAAACCAGTTGTGAATTTAGGTCAAATCTGTCAAGGAGTTTCAACCAAAAAGTATGTCTGCTCCTTATATTTCTTCTGCTTCGTTTTTTGTAAGTCAAAACATTGTCTTTCAACATTTCCTAAACAAAATGTTTTGACTTTCTGTTTTGCAATGACACATTTTCAGCAAAATATGCTTCAATTGAATTAGGAAGACAAAAAGGGATTCTGTGAAATGCCTGAATAAGACATATCAGGGGACTTGAAACAGCTTTTTCAATTTTGACAGGAGAACAGGATACCTTTCATTATGAATAGATACTAAAAGAATAATCTGCTTTTCCCTGCTTTCTGCTAGTAACCTGAATAATCAAATTATTTACAGCTCTACTGAGCACCACAGCTGCAAATGGCCCTTTTGGAGTCTCACTGAAGGAAGGGACATTATCCCCTGGAAGAGATTGGCTCTCTTCAGCCTTCCCAGTGCCTGCATTGCTCAAACACCACAGTTCGCTGTAGAAGGAGAAAGGCTCTTCTCAAAATCTAGACCAAAATCTAAAAATACAGGGCTACACCAACCCTCCTTCTAACATTTCTACTTGTCTGAAGACGAGGCCATGAAAAAGCACAAGCACCACCACATCTGACATTCCTTTAGGAACATCATCCTCTCTTTGGCGATATTTTTAGCACCAGGCTTTTTGATAGTTGGTAAGTAACAGGATTGCTGTCTTGGGGTGATGTCAAGGAATCGTCCAGCCTGAAAGATTTTCTTTGTAAACCATTTTGCAAAGACAAACATCTCATTTGGCCAACTGAGAGAACTGAGGGCAGCAAACCACAGCCAGCAATGCTGTTCCTGGGACCGTTCAGCTCAGCCGCGCTTCAGTACGGACTCTGTTACCTCCTCATCCCACCATGGGATCCCACCTAAAAACCTAGAGCAAGCTCAGGACAGGGAACTGGAAACACTCACCTAAAGATGAAGATGAAGAGCATCAGCAACATGCAAAAGGTGGCCACATTGTCCATGGTCTTCATGAGGACGACCAGCTGGCGCTGCAGGGCTGGCATGAAGCGGACCAGCTTCAGCACCCGCATGAGACGGAAGGTGCGCAGGACCGAGAGCCCCCCGCCCTGCTGGCCCACGATCTCCCACACGCTAGGAGGACAAAAAAGGTCAGTGCAAGATGACAGGACAAAGCCTCATTGCAAAGGCCCGGAGGAGAGGAAACAAAGGGAAAGGGAAATTCAGGGAGAAGGGAGATGGAAAGCGGGCAGAGATGCACTGCCAATGCCCACGGTGATCTGAACTCTGTTCAGGCTTGCAAGAGCACCACTTGAGTGTCAAAAAATATGCCTGGAAATCAGTGACTGCAGCTGCAGGGGCAATTATAGCCTTTCCATGTGCCAAAAAAGCAGAGATACTTAATCAGGCAGTGGTTGTGCCATTTGGATCCCAGGCTGTCCCAGGACATAGGGACTGATAGCTTTCTGCTTGGACCTCTCTCTAAAATGATTGCAAAATAATCCCAAGATATGTATTAGCAATCATGTCTAAGTGCATTAATTACAGAGAGAAGTGTAAAGTGTCACAGGAAGGTATTTATGCCAACTCTCCATTACTTTCTGTTTAATTAAACAGCCAAATGAGGAGAAACACACATAAAGAAAGCTCAAGGTTTGTACCTAATCACCACAATGATCCCATCAAAGATGTTGTATGGATTCTTAATGTAGCCAAAAGGACCATAAACAAGGAGTTTCAACAGCATCTCCAGGGCAAAGAGGCTTGTGAAGACAATGTTGCTGATCTCCAGGGCATTGGTAAGTTCCTCTGGCTGGGGAAAGAAGAGGAGGAAATTGAGAAAACAAACAGCACAGCTCCATATCCAAAAATCACACGTGGAAACACAACAAGCACCAATGCTGCAAGTGTGAGAATACTGATGCTAATTGTGGAGGGCTGTGAGCACTAATGATGTGGTGAGAAAATGGCAATAGCTCACTCAAAGCCCAGGAGATGGAAGGAAAATACTATTGGTGTGTTTAGGGTTTAGAAGTCTATTGTAAATTCAGCAGGTAAATCTGGACATGGACTTGACATTAATCAGAGCTTTAGTACCACCTCAGGAGGCTTAGGCACATGGCTTGTACTGAGGCTTAATGCTTTGGCATCCCCCACACTGATTCTCCTTATGCAGAAGGGAAAGTCAGGGCATTTTTTCACATAAATATCCCTTTAGGGCCTGACTTTTTATTTAGTAGCTCATCAAAAGATTTGAGCTAAGATTTTTCAAAAGCAGAGATCTGAGGTGATATAACTGGAATGGCTCAAAAAAAAATCTCATTACTCAAAAAAAAAAATCTCATTATCAGGCGGCCCCAAATCAGCGGAAGGGCCCGATCCTGGCATTCCAGACTGGCAATCTGAAAATAGAGGTATGAAAAACCCCAAAAACTTAACAAACAGACTCCTGGTAGTCTTAGCCCTAAATTAATACCTTGTATGTTTTTTTAGCATGTCTCACAGAGGGCTCCCAACAATGCCTGCAGATGCCCAGCGCTTCACTTTCCTCCACAGGTGGGTGGGCATTATCAGAAAGCATATGGCAGGAGACAAAACCTGGTGGTGTCGTCTGTGTGGGATCAGTCAGTGGCAAAGACAGAATCCACAGATCACATCCCTTTTCCCGTTTAACCCCAACACACGGTCACGGCTGCGTGCTCCTGCTGAAAGGCTTCATTAGAACCAGGAGCTGGCAGATGGCATTGGGGTCACATCAGCTGTGCTGAGGGGAGCAGTGGGCTGGCACAGCTCACCAAACACCTCACACACAGTGGCTGCCAGCTTCCCCTGGGGGAGCTTGGTCTAAATCCCCACTTGTAACCTCCCATGTGGCTTTAGATGCCCGGACCATAACCACAGTGGGTTATGGCCAGATGTGCACGCTCGCAGCAGCCATGCTACGAGCAGAAGGCAATGTGCAACACATGCAGCTGACTGTGCCTTCCACTTACGTGGAACACACTCATGACTGGCCAAAAACTTCCTGTGACAGACCGGGAGCTGCCACACCACAGCACAGGCTGTAGGGTTTGACTTGGGGTGACTCAATCCTGACACCATGGCAACCATGAGAGCAGAGACCTCAGGGGTAGGGTCAACACTTTGTCAACCATGCTTCAGATCCCCAAAAAACCACAGTGACCAAGGGGTTCACGCTGGCAAAAAATCCAGATAAATCCATGCAGGCATTCAAATCTTTGTTTCTGAGGGTTAAAGTACCCAGGCTCAGCCTTTGCAACTCAAGTTCCTCCAACCCAGCTTGTGGGTAAATGGAGAGCCAAACTGGTGTGATGTTATCTCAATGTGGTAGTGAATCCCTGAGGACTTGCACAGATATTGGCAGGAGCTCGTGATGACACATGATAGCAAAGGGGGAAACAGCAGCATTTAAAAGAAAATGTATTTAAAAAGTACAAAAAAGAGGGTGTTGAACACAACTTATACCTCAAACATCCTCGCTGAAGAACAGATCTCTTGGCTAGAGCTTGCCAAACACACCATGCACACAGCCCAAATCACCTGCTCACTGGTCTACAGCTAAAATACAAATGCTGCGGCTCCCAATATTCAGCCACGGTTTAATGCCACAATACCTATGGGAACACTCAGACACAGGGTAATAAATAGGCCAAGAACTTATATGTCAAGCTGCACCTCAGGACAATTTGAAATAGCTACAATTCTACATTACTCACAAAAAAATGCCAACTCATTCATGAGTGCCCCAGTGCCGAGGCAGGCTGTGCTGTTATCAGCACCGCAGTGGTATGGCTGGAAAGGGGAGTGTTCCTGGAACCTTTCCTTCTCATCCATCAGCACCATTAACCTGGACCCTGAAGGCTGATTTCCACCCTCTGTTCCCCCTCTGCAGTGGTCCTGTCAAATCTAACTGGCCCTGCAGTTAGACCTCAACTAAACCCCTCACCCAACGTCTCCCACAGCCACAACATCTGCTCCTCGTGGGGGCTGACATGGAAAATCCAACAGCCCTGGAAGGGATGACATGTTAATAGCATAGATTAATGAAACTTTGGACTTCATGAGCACTTTCTAGTCAGAGATGTTGTTGGAATGTGCAGATCCAGAAGGGAGATGCTGGCAGGGCATAGCTGGGTGATGTGAGGAGGCAGAGGGGGAGCAGCACTTACATAGCAACTCTCCCAGGATCCTCAGCACACACACTGGAGGGGCTGTGACCCCTCTGGCCCATGAAATTTCCCTCCCAGACCACCCAACTCAGGAGATATCCACCACCCAAATAGCCCTGGCACTGGCTTGTGAGGGCTATGGGTCAGCCCGTGCTGACACAGCAGCAACAAATCCACCTGCCTCCCATTGCTTCACCCCAAAAAAGCTGCCTGCCCCCCTACTCCTCCTCCACACACTCTTTTCCACTTCTCTTGCAGGAAACAGTTTTTAATATCTGAGACACTGGGCAGACATAATAAAAATTAAGAGTGGGAGCTCCTCAACCAGAGGTGAGAATTAATGTCCAAAAATCTAAGATTAATGGCCAAACTGGATTGAAAGAGAAAGAGAAAGGGATCTCCAGAGCAGCGTGGAGCTCTGCTGGGGTGGGCAAGCTGAGCATCTACTGGAAGCACATCCCACTCTGACCTGGCTGAAATCAGCTGAGTTATTTTGCTTTGGGAAACTACATATCCCTAAACAGTTGAGATGGGGCAATGCAAATGACTTGGGGGATTTCACAGCCACATGTGAAGCAGGGCATCCCCCCAAGATCCTCAGTCCCACTCAGGGATCCGTCCCCAGGGCAGCTCATGAGTCCCCTGAAGCAGGTCATCATCCCTTTCAAGGGACACAGAGCTACAGCTGGTCCATGGGGCACGCCTGCCATGAGCACCACTGGAATTTATTTGTACCAAGAGAGGGGGGCTGTGATCATGATCCTGCCCCGGGGAATCCCAGCCAGGCAGTGGGGATTCAGACCCTTCTGAGAATGCCAGCTATGGGATTTTCATTCAGCCACAGATGTATACAGATAATAAGATGTTTTATAAGATGCTTCTACTCTAGAGAAATCACAAATATATCTGAGACCTCTTTCCTGAGACATCATTACAGTACAGCAGGAATGTGATTTTCTCTCCCATGGGAACTGAAATTATCATCCCATCCCAAACAAGAATTCAGAGTTTCAGACTTGGTAAACTAAAACAAATCTTGGAGGTTCTTCCCTCTATTTCAATCCCCATTTCTTTATCCCTTTGCTCTGTACTGTAAATCAACCAAAATTAAAAAACATAAATAAAAGTCAGCTTGAAGAAGAACATGGAACGTTTTGTTCCCCAACTGTTCAAATGGACATTTCAAACACCTCAGACAACATATTCCAATAAAGTTGGGGGTTTTTTGAGGCCAGTTCACTGAAACTGCTCCTCTCCCACAAACAGCTTCAAATGTGATAAAGTGCCATTTTCTGACAATAACTGTCTAATCAAAACACTATCGACCAGCTCTAGACATGATGTACCTGAGAGAGTCACTGACTCCTGGCACACAACCAGCTCCATGGATCCTCGCTGGGCTGGGAGGAAAAGAGCTGGCAAAATCACTCAGATTTTCTCTCCGAGGGCCACAACACAGCAGCTGGGCGAAGTAACATCCTTCCTTTGACTAAATGATATATTGTGGGGGAAAAAAAAAACCCCTCCACGACCACCCTAAAAGGACATTTTTCAGGAAGCAGAACCTGAGGTGCAGAGCCTGGGGTTTCTACGCAGCACAAAGCCTCTGCCCACCACCCCCATTACAGCACAGCTGCCACAGCCTCAGCATCTCCATTAAAAGAAGAGTCTGCTAATTCTCTCATCAGTAGCATCAGTGCCTAATTAAAAGGAAAGCATCCGATGATTAAACGAGCAACATCCAGAAAGAGCGAGATCCAAGCGTAATTCAACGATGGTACAAAACACCAGCTCTGCCGATGAGCCCTCAGCAAATACTGAATTTTGTTTCCAGGACATCTTGCCTTGCTGGACACACAGATGTGTTGTCCTGGATAAATCATTGCCTGTTAGCCTTCTGTTTGCATACTGTCAATTTGTTGATGTACCAAACAGCACATTGACAAGTTGTGGCAGCACACAAAATCAGAGCAGACAGGGCAGTGCTGCTCAGAAAATACCACGTGGCATTGGGGTGGCAGGAGGATGGAAGCCCTGGGCAACCACCCAGACCTGACCCTGACTGGCAGGGGGAAGTGTGACAGCCAGGACGGCATGCTGTCTGCACCCTGCCTGGAGGATTCAGGCAGGGCCATCTGGCACCAAGCAGGGCACTGCCGGGGGGGGGTGGAAGGAAGCAAAGGAAGATGTCCCCAGAGTACCTCAAGAGGTATCTCAAAGCTGGACCAGCACCTTGCCCTTTCTTGGCATTCAGAAATAGGCTGTAATGCATTTCTTTCATTTTTCCCCCTATTTTTAAAGCTGAGTAGAAGCTCATGAGTGAGATTTCCTATGGCAGAAGGGCCATGCCCTAATTCTATGTGGGCACGTGCCACTTTTCCCTGCACATGGGGCTCCAAGGTGTCTGCTAAGCCAGCGAGGCTGTGGGCACTGAGTAGGGAAGAAGGTGAGGACAGGAGCTGGGGCCATGCAAGCCCCAGGGCCTGTGTTCCCCAATTTCTGAAAAACAAGCCCTGCTGTTGGATGAAGTGCAACCAAGCGCCCCAGCAGACAACATCCAGAGCTTACAAAACTTCCAAATCCCGCCTTCCTCCAGCTGTGACCCATTTAGGGCCCAAGGTCTTCATCATCATCATCAGACCTGCACCCAGTGCCATGGGTATGGCTGGCACAGATCCATCCATCCCACATCCCCCTTGCCCAGACAACGAGCTCCAGGCTGTGGCCAAGCCTGGTCTTGCCCAGCCCCTGCTCCTGGGATGCCAACACAAAAGAGCAGAAGCACGCCAGGGTCTTTCCTCTCTATCTTGCTAAGAACAAAACAGAAAAACCCACTCTGTCTTGCTACAGCACAGAGAGAGGGATGGGATGAGCAGGCAGGAGGCAGATCCCTCCTGATCCCAAGGGATATCTTTGGGATATTGCTCTGTTTCTGTGAGTGGATCCAGAAGACCGTGAAAACTTCTAACCCATTCAAACCGTTGCAAGAGTAAGACCTTTCTGAAATCATTACCATGGCAACTAGGAGAAATAACACAGAAAGAAAAAAGCGACCTCAGCTATTTCACAGGAAACACCAACAACGTTTTACTGACTCATCACTTGCAGATTTCTAATATATATACATAAGAAAGAAAATCAAATAGGTCACACAAAGATAGGATTTTCAGCTTGACACTGCTGTGTTAAGATCCTCTCCACCCTCCACGTGGGTGCAGACACACACCAGGTCCACCCAAAACAGGAGCCAGACCACAAGTCCTGGGGCAAAATGCAAGAAATTCTGACAAACGGAAGCAGCTCTTAATTAACAAAATGAGGTGTCCTTTCTTTGCCCTCTCCCACGCTCAGTTCCCCATCACTGGTAGTTCATGGCTGTGTCCTCACTCAACCCACTCACTTCTCCATGCACTGCCCCCATCACATCCACGTTAATCCCCCTGTATCAGTGCACCCACCGAGTCACAACCATCCAAAATACCACTGTGGTTCCCTCCAGTAAATACAGCTCCTGTTGGCTCCAGAGCTGCTTGCGACTTTATAAATAGAAACTCAATCCACACATATTTTCAGCACTGACATTCGTTGTCTTTGGGGCTCCTTAAAAGGTATCAGGGCTTTAACCATCATTCTGTGTCCAGCAGTGCAAACCTGAGCCATGCTTAATCGGGGTCTGATAGGCTCCCTCTACTTGTCCTTTGCCAAACTGGTTAAAGAAAACAATTCAGAAAGTAGCAGGACTGCAGCAGGTTTTGCTCCTCTCCTCCTGGGGCTGGAGACATGGAAAAGGGCAGCATGCTTGCTACTCAGCGGGCTGGAGGAGGACTGCTCAGATGTTCTGGATTTATAGGCATTTATTATAAAGAAATGACTTTGACAGACAAGTGAACAAGTCCAGCTACATCCCTTCACTGCATGGGAAAGGAGGATTTTCTTACAGGCTGAATGGAGGCTGAATATTTCATGCCACAGCAAGTAATTCTGTAAGAAAGGGAGGAAAGCAGATTTCATTTTGGAGAAATCAGAGCTGTCTGCACAGGAGGGACTCCCCTTCCACCACCTCTGCTAATCTCCTTGTCTTCCACCCAGCCTTCCCCATTCCAGTCAACAAATGTCCCTTCCCACCCCACATTTGCAGAGGGAAGGAGCTGAGTCCTGTGGACATGGAGCCTCCTGGTGCAAGACCTTCCTCTCCAGCACATCTTTATTGAGAAACCATGGCAAACAACTGAATTCCCTGGCCCTGACTGCCCATATGGGGCTGTATCCTCAGCCACCTCCTGTCTACCTTGAGAGCAGGGTGAAAATGAGGGGATGAGCCCCAAACTTGATGGAGAATTTAATCAATCCACCCTGAAGGGACCTCCCACGAACCATCGCTGCCCAGACCCATAAACAGGGCCTGTAGATCACACCCTCCTTCACCAAGTCCTGCAGCTGGGCTCTCTTTATCACTCTCAGGAAGCACAGCAGATATTCTTGCCTGAACTCCTTTTCTCTCTCTGCTTGAGATTTCTGGATGAATATTATCCCAGAAAATGCAAGAAAAACATGAACTGGCTCATCCCTCTGCCCAGGTTTTGAAGGAGCTTAAGCTGAACAAAAGCTGCATTTCCACTTGGTCACACCTTGTAAGTAGTCGAGATTTAAAGCCCTCTATTTCTGGTTAATCTAAACCAAGTTTGAAACTTATCTCCCCATTAGTACTTGAGAAGGGACGAGGGGGAGGGAGGAAACAAAAAGAAGGAAAGAAAAACGCTGTCACTGTAGGGCTCCTGCACAGTTCTGCTGAACCTGGGTTTCTGATGCTGGTAACACTATCTCTAATGCTGACAGACATCCATGGGGGGAAAGCCGCTTGTTTCCTAACATCAGCAAAAACCCAGTTATAACAAAGAGCTGAAATCCAGCAGAGATGAGGGGAAAAGCACTCGGCTCCTGCCCCCGCTGCTACTGGGGGCTGAACAGGGTGGGAATGGGCTCTGTGAGGACAGGAGTGGCAGCAGTGCAGGGTCATGGGTGCCAACAGCACTGGGACAAGCCTCTATGAGGACAACTGGGGGAAAATAGGGACTGATCCCTGGGAAAACACCAACAACCAGAAGTGCTTACAGATGAAAGCATTTACGGTGCAAGCTGAGGGTGCTCCAGATGCTCTAGCTGAATTTCCTGGCTCCTGTTCCACCCAAGGGGAACAACCACAATAATCAAAGAAGGAACAGAGAGAAATGCCTGGCTATCAGGAGAGAGCAGCGATTTTTCATCCACACGGGGATGAAGCAAGTTTTGAAAGAGCACATCATTTTCCCACTTCACCAAGCTGGAGTCTCTTCTCAGCACTGCCTGAGCAGAGGTAACAAAAGGGTATGGATGGCAGCTGAAACAACAGCTGTAATGATAGGATCTAAGGCAGCCCGAGTATTTCCAGCCTCTGAACTTAATTACAGGAAAGGATTGACGCTTATGATTCCCCAACCAGGGAGCTGAAGAAAACTTTAGCAGGTGTCAAGGAATCTATATTGGCTCATCCCTAAAGCATGCAGAGAACTGATTTATCTGATTAAAAAAAAACAACCTTTCCAGTTGCATGAAATCTAATTTGATTTTCAAATAATTCAGTCTCCAAAACCAGGATAAAGTGAGCTTTGTAGGCACAGCCCATTTTTTTAATTACTAAGAGAACTACGGCATTTTTTATCCCTGGAAGAGCTTCACAAGTGAGTCAATTAAAACACGTGAGTTCCTACAAGACCTCATAAACCCTTCAAACCTCTGAGAAGCAGAAGAACCCCCAAGGTCCATAAAAAGAATTACCCCCAATAACAAACAGAGAGCTGGTTTTGAAGTCGGTGATCCCAGCGATTAACAGCTCCGATGACTTCCATCAGTGCTGACTCCTCCAGTCTCCAGCGACAAGCCATTAATAAGAGTAATTTCAGTGTTAGCAGGAGCTAATTGAATACAGCACATGCAAACCCATAGGGCACCTCGTTTTCCTGCCATGGGAGTGCCCCTTGCAGCTGGAGAGCCGAGGAATTAAGCTGATGGTAGCTCCAAGCCCTACGTTGGTCAAAGCCAACAGGTGCCGAGGGAGGGAAAAGCCTCACTGAGCTGCCAAGGCTTTGATTGCTCGGCTAAGAGGAGCTGGCAGAGGGCTGGAGAGATGTGTAATGGAGTTAAATAGAGATGTGGGATGTGCACCCAAGTGGAAGTGGAGATACCTCTAGGAAGAGAAGACATGAACACAAGGCCTTGTGAGCTCCTGGGAAGAGCCTGGGGTGGGTGGAGGTTTTCCAAGGAAAGGCTGTCTCATTGGTTCTGGGATGCACACACATGTGTAAGTGCCCTTCTGAAATAAAGCCTAATGAATCATATGGGGAAGCATCAAGAGAGAAATGTCACCACAAAGCTGCTCTGTACCATTCAGTCAGAGTGAGACAGCTTGCGTACAGGGTTAAGGGGTACAGAACCCATTTGCATCAGTGTGTGATGCAGAGAGCACCAGCTGCTGCCTGCACATGGGACAGGTCTTTGAGTCCCTGCACTCACAGGAAACAACTCAGAAGAGAGGCAAGAGATACCAAAAATATTTTACAAAACAAAAGGATTCCCTTTCCTTCCTGACCTGGAGACCTGCATCAAAGAAGCCAAAATATGTGTGCCCTGGATTGACCTGGCATGGAGCCACAGAGGCTGGAAGGGACACAGTGTTGTCCAAGGCTGCTCTATGCAGCCAGTCAAGGGTGAGCTGCAACCAATCCCTTGATCTCCTACAACCTCAGGATCAGGAGGTGAATGAGCACTGGGCAACTTCTCATTTTAGGACATAGGGACAGTCAAAGGAGCAGCCTCCACACACCTGACAAATCTGCAGCAAAACGTTCAGCTGGGCCTGAAGCTGGTGGAGATCGGGATGCTCTTGACCACTAAGTCCTGGGAGTAAAGTACTTCTCATCCCAAAGATGCCCATTTCTTTTGAGGCAGCGCTCATACAGGGATCCAGACCTGCTACTCTCCAGTCTGCCCAGAACTCTGGACACACAAGCACCCTGAGATCTGGGGCACCAACCTGCCACATCCCCACTGCCCAGTTCCTTTACACCATTTCTCCATGGAACAATCCAATTCTCCTCCCACAAGGAGAAATCAATCAGTGGGTGTCATGACAGCTAATAATTTCCAGTTACCTTCTTCCCTGCACATTGAATTCAGGCAGAAGCAGAAGTACATAAATACCATTTGGGTGACTATTATTAATGCTTGAACCTGCAGCCTAATGGTTGCTCCATGCTGGCAGGTTTTCTAACCCTTCACCTCCCCTCTCCATCATCCTAGATACCTAAAAATTTCATGTTCTCTGATGCTGATTAAGACAACCCTCATGTTCTTGAGCCTTGACTGTTTACATAAAAAGACACTTTAATGCATTTTGCCAGCAAGGTTTCCTTTGACTCCTTGGCACAGATGGTTGATATTTCCATGCTGCAGCAGCTATTAGATCGTAATGTTACCAGTGACAACTCTACATCATCTGTACCCTGCTCTCTCCCCTGCAGCAGGATGCACCAGGAATTCAGCTTGAGATACTGCCATGGGCTTAGGCTGCTGCTGTCTCCTGCAGAAGGAGTTTGCCCACCTTGGCTTGGGACACTGTAGCTTTGTGGATCCCCACAACACCCTGCTGCAGCTGGGAGTCCTCCACTGGCTGCACTCATGCGGGGGGATGTCAGGCATTGCCTCATCCCACTTCCTTGAAGAAGTGCCTCCCATGGATAACTAGTTTTTCTCCTTGAGTGCTGTCCCAGAGAGCCATTCGCCCTTGTCACCTCTCCAGTTTGTTCTTCAAAATTAACAAAAGGCTCCCCACAGGTCTGAACCAATTCTTTCTTCCTTCTTTCAGACACACCAGGGTTTTGGATCAATCTAGATCCAAGTCCACACAAGACCCAGGCAGGGATTTGAACCCACTGCAGCTTTGGGGAGGCCAGTGAAGGACTCTCCAGTCTCTTTCTTGTTATGTTAACAATGGCAAAACACCGCAGAGGCGGCGGCTGAAATTCAAGTGCTATTTAAACAAATGAATATGTAGGGTATAGTTCATACAATGAGAGTTCAGACAAGGAAACTCAGAACAGCCAGGAAGCTCAATATGAACCAGATTTTTAAAACAAAAACAAAACCCCCAAAGCCCTTCCTCAAGGAAGCCCTTGCCGAATTCTTTCCCCTGCTGAGGAGTCCAACATCATGCCTCATACTAAAGCCTTGCTTTTCACTCCAAGAAAGGACTTGGAGGAAAAAAAGGGAAAATAAAAGCAGCACATTATGGAACAGAGCCTGGCTTACAGCCAGGGCTGGGGGGAAAGCAGCACAGAAACCCTCTGGTTTAGTAGCACATTTTACTCTTGCTCTATGGCAGAACAATCTTTTGCAAAGCCCCAGCTGTTTGAACCCGCAGTGCTGCAGAGGCTTAGCTTCCCTAAGGCGAATCAGGCAATTGGTTCAACAGTGTATTTAAAATCCCCCCGAGTCTACCTTTAAATCACCTTTATATTCCTCTACCCAAAGCTAATAGTTTCTACCTGCATTTTGCTTCATCTGTGTAGAAAAAACAAGCTATTTAGCAGCCACATTAATAATCCATGGCAATCTGGTTGTCATTTCCCTGATGGAAAATTTCACACTGCTGCCCAGCAGCCGTGACGTGGCGAGTGCTGCAAGCACCTCACACTGTGCTGCCTCCCTCCCACTGCACCTACAGTCAGGAGAACAGCACAAGTTGGATCTGGATGGGTGGGGTGGTGAAGAAACACAGAATTACAGCCAGCCAAAAGTACCTACAGCTCAGGCATGAGCAGGAACCATGTGGAAACAGCCTGGTGTTGAGCGAGAAAGTCAGTCAGCTCATGTCAGAAGGAGCTTAGAGGAAAACCAGCTCTTGAAGCCCCAGCCATGTGATGGTAAAAGGTCTGTTGACAATTTACTGTGGAAGGTGTCCTATGGAAAAGAGCTTTGGGTGGAAGAGGAGCTTCATCCAGCAGCCCTGGCCATGGGTGCTCACTCTGGCCAGGTTGACTGATGAGTGAATACAAATAAACAGCAGGAGGTGGAGGACTAGTGTTTTCAACACACTCTCAATTGCCACTCATTTGTATGTGCCTTCAGAGAACCACTGTCATCTTAAATATCCCAGCCTGGCCTACTCTGGTTGCTGTGTCTGTTAAACAGGAGACTGAAAGACTCTTTCAGGTCCCTCCAGGCTGCCTGTCCCAAGGTGAGATGTCAAAACTCCAGAGGAGCAAACTTTTCTCCCTGGCTGTTACGAGGATCTCAGCTCACCAGCTCCTGTCTTGAAGTCCAGAATGTTCTGGTGGTCCCAGAGCTGCTGAATCCCACCCAGCATTGCTGGACAGATGGGTAGGCAGAAGCCTCTTCCTTCTTGAGTAACCTCCAGCCTGTTCTTCCTCTCAGAGAGGAGCAGCCCCTCTGCCAAGGGGCTGCTAAACAACGCAAGGTTTTGACATGACACCTTAAAATAGGCCCTTAAAATATTTACCCTAATATCGCCCACTGTGCCCAGGGCAGCATGTGGAAAACCCAAGAGGTAAATACTGTCTAAATAAGCAGAGAGCTTAATATAGAAAGTCATGCAGTCAAGTACTCTTCAAGCGCCCTCGTGTCTTTGCAAACATCAGTCAGTAAAGATAAATTTGACCTGGTTGATCACTCACACTTTTAGGAAAGGCTCTTCTAAAAGAAAAAAAAAAATCACATTTCAGTGTTTATAATCTCTGCAGGAAGGCCTGGCCCAGCATTTTGTTCCTCTAATTCCTGCTCTCATAACTGTCAGATTATGAAATTGCCGACTCTAAGCCTTCCGAGGTTACAAAGAAACACCTCTCTGTTCTCTGCCGCCACTTCAAGCAGATGAACTAATAAAAACAAGCTCTGGGAGAAAGGAATCTGGAACAGTAGTAGCTTCAAAATACCGTTAAAGAAAGCAACCTCCCACAGTGTCTGAAGTCCGCCCATGCTTGTCAGCTCCCTTCACCCTTGTTACCTGAAAACCATGCAAAAATCTGCCCCTTGTCATCCAGAAGTCTGGCTGGGGCAGAAACCAGAAACCCCCTGCCCTACTTCTCCTGAGGCAAAGAATTAAGGAGTTGTGTTGCACTCGGTGTTTGATGATGGGAGCTTGCTCAGCCACCCATCCCCAGTGGGGTGGTTCCCCCAGGTGAGAGCCCACACCAACGTGTCCCAAAGATGCTCCTGGTGAAGGGCAGCAAGCTCTGACAATCCAGTCACAGCAAAGACACTGTGTATCTGCTTTCACACTTCAGCCAAGGGAGGAATAAAAGTGTTTATTGGTTTCTGTGAACCACCTCCTCCCAGCTTCTTTGGAGATGATCTCCCCGAGATTATTAAATAAAGGTGGAATCACTCAAGCTTCCCTGCAGAGCTCCCACCAAGGGCAGCAAATGAAGGTGAAACGGAGGACTTTGGAGTGCGCCACTGTTTAATGTGTACTGAAAACAACACCCAGCCAGCCAGACTGCATCAGGGCATCAGGGGGAAGGTGCTGGCTGGAAGGGACACATTGAGCACAGCCATGTCTCCCTGGCACTCAGTCACTGAGGCATTAATGCCACAGGATGACAGGGGAATTGGGAGTGGATCCACAGCCACCACTGCTCCCACCGGGAGCTGGGGGAGAAACACCTCTGCATGCAATCATGAGCAACCCAGCAAACATGAAACGTGCCAGCAAGGGAGAAAAGTGGAGTCACGACTTGAGATGCAACAAGCTCCCAGCCAAGACTGGTGCTGGCACACGGGTGGCTGTGTCCTTCTGGGAGCACAGAGCTCTGGCATCCCAGGAGAAGCAACATGCTGGGAGCCCTCAGGAATGGGAGGAGTCTGTAACAAGGTTTAGCAGCATCTCTGCATCCCCACTAATAAACTCTTCCCCCCAAAGGAAGCAGGCACCTGCAGCCCCAAGACACGTTGTGCTTGAGGCAGGATCAAGGGCACCATGCCAGGCAGGCCCCAGCAGCAGCCATAAAACCCACATGAGGCCATAGCATGCAAAGCCTCTGAAAGCAGAGTTCTTGTCATCCTCATGGAGATGTTTCAAGAGGAACGTGGCAACTCCTTTTCTTAATGACTATATATAGGGAAAGCTCTGCTAGGTGACAAGTGGTGAGAGGCTGGAGCAGAGGCAGTCTCTTGCCTGCAAGGACTCAGATAATTGAGCAAAGGAATAGCCAGTGATGAGTCTATTTTGGACTCATCATGCTGCTGCTGGAGCATTCACTGAAGAAGCAAAGCCATTTGTTACCTCCTCTCCAGGGAGTGCAAATTTAATAGAGTTCCCTGCCTGCAGCTGCACTGACCTGAGCGCACGGAGCCCACAGCTGCTGGCAGCACCTCAAGCACTGCAAGGCTCACACTGACCTGGTGGCAAAGGGCTGCTTCCTCTTCTTGGTCCCCTCACCACAGACCACTGCCCAGGGGACAGTGGTCTCAGCATGATGCTGACCATCCCTGGCAGGGCTGAAATGCAGGAGCTCACATAGCCAGGTACCAGTCAAGGTGTTTGCTGCAACCTGGAAGCAGGCTCAGAGGAAAAAGCCTGCCTTGCTCCATCCTGGGACCCTTCCCAGAGCATTCCAATGTCTCTCACCCTCAAACTATCCCGCCAGCAGCTGGATTCATACCCATAACCCCACCTGCAATCCCTGTGCACCAGGAGCTGCCAGGAGGGCACTCACCTGTTCATGATACTCAATCCCCATGCTGAGCGTGTTAATGAGAATGGCCACCATGATCCCACGGCCAAAATATTTGCTGTCCACGATCTTCTGGAAGGTCTCACACACCACATGCCAGAAGGCCAGCACCCTGTGTGCTCTCCTGGCCCGGGCTCTGCCCCGCTGTGGGTCCCTCTGGTCACTGTAGTGTGCATCCTGTGTGAACTCGTAGACCCCTTCGCTGTCTGAGTCGGCCGTCTCGTCCGACAGCTCGGCCTCGCCTGCCAGGGCTGTGACGCAGTAAGGGCAGCTCTCGGGGCTGCAGGAGCCACCATCCAGCTTGGTGCAGGGGCTGGAGATCTTGCAAGAGCTTTGGCAGGGACCTGAAACGCCAGCAGAGCAGAGAAAGGTCAGCTCATCAGCTGGGACAGGGGGCTGCAGAAGGTAACCTCTGGTCCCTCTTAGCACCAAGCCTTTGCCCCTGACATGACAGGCATTTCCTAATGGGAAAAGGGCTCCTGCTGGGTTAAAACCTGGGCTCCCCAAGTGCCTTCTCTCTGTTTATGAAGCTCTGTTTGTTGCCCCCAGACAGACACCACCCCAGCCATGGACCCTGAGCACACCTCATTACATCTCTAGCCATTCCAGGAGGGAGGAAGCAATCGGTTCCCCTGGTCCTGGCAGGCTCCCAGCTGCAATTATCGGGAGGACTGTCAGCAGCCTTCTTTCCTGTTCCCTCTGCTGATGCTCTAAAACCACCAGCTTCCCTCTCCATGTGTTGGCTTCAGTGGCAGCTGCCAGGTGTCTCCTGGGTGAAATACCAGCAGGATATTCCCCAAAATTCCCACCAGCTGACTGCAAGGAAAGAGGCAATGCATGTGCCTGACTCCTGCATGGCAGCATCCAGCAGTGAGAATGCAAACCCTGTGCTAAACCAACTCAGAGTCCAGTTCTGTGTGTTTAGTCTCTGGGCAGCGCTGGGCTGGGGATAGGATTTGGTCTCTTCCCTGCACAGCTCTTGGCTGGAAAGGTTAATGCCATTGCAGTGGGTTGGAAAGGGCACTGACTGCCTGGGAAAGCTTGGCCAGAAACACTTCTTGGAGGCTGAGAGTGTTTGGACTAGACTGGTCTGAACTCCCAAATTTCAGGATGTGGAGGGAAAAGAGCATCTTGTAGTGAAGATATGAAACCCCTGATCCAAGAAAGATGCATTCAGTGTCTGACTCTTACAGGCTTCCTGAGCAAATCCCAGATTTTTAATACTTGGCATCTGTGATTGCCCTTGAGCACTCACACAAAGCAGACAATCTCCCTGAGCCTTGTGTCCCACAGGAGCAGAGCTACACAGTGCTCAGGGGTGTGACAAGAATCAGATCTGGAAGGTGTCCATCTGCAAGCTCTAGCTGATTTTGGGAGTACAGGATTTGGGAAGTGTTCCCTGTAAATGGTTTGCAGGTAGAGGGAAATCACAGAATTTTGTCCTAACATTTAATCTCAACCCACCCTCTGCGAAGTTTAAAGCCATTCTCCCCTTCCTATCACTACATGTCCTTGTCAAAGTCCCTCTCCAGTTCTCTTGTATTTGTCTAATCTACAAGATGGGGATTGCGAAGAAAATGGATTCACTGAAAACCCTTGTATCCCTTGGATTATTGCAGTCTGGGAGGTTGAAACCTCTCTCCTAAATTTGGCTTTAAGAGGTGTTAGGTAGGTCAGAAGATTCCTGTTCATCTCACCTGGAAAGCCATCACCTTTCTCTGTAACGTGGACCGAAAAAAACCCTGCAAAAATTCAGAGAGAGAAAAAAATTAGGACAAAAATGTTATTTCTGGAAAGCAGCCCCGGATGTAGATCCAACCCCAGCTCACCTGTGCTCTGTGTCTCCAGCAGCTTGTGCATGGTGCTGTACGGCCCGGGCGGGATGTTGAGGCTCGTCAAGGTGCTGCTCCCAGCAGCCTCCCCCAGGTTCTTCTCTTTCAGCATCTCATGGGAGGTGCTGGAGTGCACTGTGGGGTACACCTTGGTGCCCACGATGTTCTTGGGGATCCCTTCTGGGCTTGGCAAGCCGAGGCTTGGCTGTGTCAGGGACGACCGGCAGCGCACTGGCTCAAAGTGACAGTCGGCGTGGTAGATGCTGTGCACGGACTCAGTGTTGCTGGGAGAGGCACTGGGGGCCCCCAGGGAGTTGGGAGCCGAGGGAGGGAGCATCAGCCGGTTGGTCCCATTGTGCAGTGAGCTGGTCTCCACGTCGCTGATCTCCGGGCTGGCGTGGGGTGCTCGCAGGTTGCCGTTGCCCAGGTGGTAGTGGTGGTGGTGGTGGTGATGGTGGTGGATGAGGTGGTGCACGGACGATCTCTTCCTGCTCCGGCGCTTCCTGGTGCGCCGCTCGGCCCCCGCCTTGCTCGTGGGGCTGCTGAGGAAGCCCATCCTCACTCCTGCAGTCCTGTAGGCCTTCACCAGCTGCTTGCTGCCTTTCCGGGCAATGTAAACCAGGTACTTGAGGAGCTCGTCATAGCAGCTGCCTGGCTCTGAGAAGCTGGCGAGGGTGCTGGCGTTGGACAGGTAGCGCACGCGCTGCTCCTTCATCAGCTGGCTCTCGCGCTGCTTCGTCTCAGAGAACTGCGTCGCTATCACCACCAGGCACAGGTTGATCATGAAGAAGGAGCCCACCTAAGGGGACAGGGGACATCAGCCACCTCAGTGTGGCCATGGTACCCCACAGATCTGCAGGGCACAAAGATTGGGAGGCAAACCCCAGCCAACCCCACCAACCCCTGTGTCACCTAGCAGGGACCACTAGCCGGGCTGACTCACCCCCCAGGCTCCCACCCCAGGGACTCCCACACCAGCCCTCCCTGGAGGACATCAGAGATCAAAGACGAGGGAAGATTATTTTGACAAAAAGCTCTTGCTCTTTTAAGATGGTGTTTTTCTCTCTCCACAGACAGCAGTTGTAATTATCACAATTAGTGGCATTACGATGAATGCACTGAGCCTTCCTGATAGGAGTGTTTTTCTCTGCCAGTGTGTGGGCAGCTTGCGAGCAGATCCCTTTCCCCTGCTAACGGGATTTGCGGGTGACTGTTACGCAAGGGCATCAGCAGCCTGTACCCATAGCTTGGAGATTTTCTTTCCAACCAGGGTTTCATGAGGTTCTGCCTTCTGCAGAGCCCAGCATGGATCACAGGGAATTACTGACGTGCTAACGGGCTATCACACACTGCTAACGTTACTCGCACGGCATCTGGAAAAGTACTGCTTGCTCTTCCTCTTCGTCACCTTGGGGAGGCTGAGAGCAAGGGTTTGTTTCTCTCTTGGGGAAGCTAATAGAAGAAAACAGCATCATGGACTGAACAACCACCTACCTTCTCATCAGGGTTTGAGTCCTGGTTTGATGAGGAGCAGAAATGCCCACAATGACCTAACTGACAACGTGCAGCTATTTTCCTGGACTTAGACCAATTGCATAGCAAGAAAAGGACTCATCTCACTTAGCTACATCTGAGTGAGACACCCAATGATCCTTTAGAGTCAAGAGAGAAATAGGCGCATCAAGTCTGCAATGCATCTAATTTATTTTGGATGTCTACCTTCAGAGGAGATGAATCACCCCCTTAAAGCACCTATTTTTCTCCCTTGACGATAAAGGGAGTCTAGACAACGAGCTCAGCCAGTCACTGTAGACAATTCTGCTTGCATAGATGAAGCCCATCATGGAGCCCACCCCACAGAAACTCTTTGTTGGTTCCTTTGTGGGTGGTCTCAGATGATGCTGTGAAGTGTGGGTGGGCTGTGGGCAGTAATCTCTTCCCTCCTTTCTTAATGTGCTCTCTGAAGTTTGGGACTGTTTTCCTGAAACATCCCCACTGCACTAAGGACCCAGCCAAACGGGTTCTTCAGTGTGGAGGAATTTTTGGGCAGCCTCTTCCCTTTCTTGCACTCAGAACTGACCAGGTGAAATTTGCCTACTTTAAAACTTAAATTCAAGGTGGCAAGCAGGAGAGAGAAGCTTGGAGCACAAGGAGAGAAGTAGTAGAAGCAGCAGGAGCAGCAACAGAAGTGTATCTACCACCACTTGAGCACATCTTTCTTTCCTTCCTCGTGTTTGCAGCAAAATGCAGCTGCAGCACAATTCCACAGGGAAGCTGTGCTTCTCCCAGCAGGCTGGTTGCTACTTCAGCTTTTATATTCACTGCATCCTCAGCCCTGTTCCTCTGGGTGACTCCACTCTGCTCTCTCCAAACGCCAGGAGGACCCCACCCCCTGCTCCCCTAAGTCCACTCACAATGATCAGGAGGATGAAGTAGATGAAGTTGTAGAAGGAGTGTGCATCCATGACAAAGTACATGATGTCCACCCAGCCTTCCAGCGTGATGACCTGGTGGATACAGGAAGGGAAAACAAACTCCTCAAGGCTCAGTTACAACAAAGTGCACAGGCAACTTTTCTTCTGGCTGGGTCATGTTTAACATCCCATAGTTGGTCTTGGTGCACTACAAGATGCTAAGGAGCCAAATCCTGCTCCTCCCAATGTCAACAACCACATTACCAGCTGCCCAGGCTGAATCCAGCCCCTTTCCAGCTAGACTTAAGGGCCACTAGTGCATTTTGCAGAGAGAAGAGCAGTCTCTAGGCTGTGTCCCACACCAGCATCACCAGACTGCACACCCACAGGGTTTTGTCCATGCATGTGAGGTGGAGACAAAAAGAAATATGGCATCATATTGTATCCCTAACACTTTGAGCACCTGTGCACTACTATAGAAGTGCTCACTAGTGCGAAACAGCCCCCAGGAGTTCAACAACACAGCCCCTGGGAACACGCCCCCTGTGCCAGCTGGCAGACAGGGCTCACCTGGAATATCGCAATCCAGGCATAGCCAATGTTATCAAAGTTGATGGCTCCCTTGAAGGGGTTGTGCTCCCCAGCAGAGCAGTTGGTGTAGTACTGGTTCCAGTTCACACAAGACGTGTTGGTGGTATCATTGTACGAATAATAATCCAGGGTGCACTCCAGACCCTCCTCCCTCCGTGTGGGGATGCTCCGGCAGTAGCGCATCCCATTCTCCCGGGGCTGGGAGCAGATGAAGGGATTTTCATCTTCGTTCTCTGTCTGGTAGTACCGCTCCAAATCCACCGTGTAGGGGCTGAAAGAGTCCAGACAGAGCTGGGGTTTGCACACTGATTGCAGGCAATCTGGCAAGAAGACAGCTGTAACAGCACACTCTGATATCTGCCTTTCTGGATCTTAAAGCTGTTTTTTAAAGAAGGAGTCTCCCTGGACTTACTGCAGCCCCACAGGGTGAGCTGATGTCCCTAACTGGGTTTTGAGAAACTGAGGCAGTGCACTTGGCCCCTTGGCAATCCCTCTGATGGCATTATTAAAAGTTAATCACTCTGGAAGCTCTCTGGCTTTGACTTTAGGAGACTAAGAGAAGGATTCAGCATGACAGGGCTTCTCTGAAATGTCTCTGCTGCAGTAAGATGGAAATCAGTCAGTTTAAGCTCCTGTCTCTCCTGTCCTTCTGAAGATGCTGAGAATTGTTTAGGGCGACTCTATGTACAAGGACCTCCCAAGATTCCTAAAAATCAAGACAAGGCCTTCATCTGCATTTCACCGTGTCAGTTCAGCCCACAGATAAGCTCTAAATTCCCTCTGAGGGTGGCCTTACCACAGCAAACCAGGCAAAAATACTCTTCAGGGAGATGAAACAACCCATGGCCAGCCAGAAACTGGCTCCTTGCTCTGCACACACTATCTCCTTAATGCTGCCAGGACTCTCACTAAAGCTTGCAAAGATATTTTTAAGCCTAGTTCAGCCTGGTTAATTCCTGCAGAATTGCCTGTAATACCCTTCAAAGCCTATCTAAACCCCTGGAATTCTGGCTCAATTAAACAGCACCCAAACCTGTGGCTCTATTGGATTTACTCGGTGGTGAAGCTGTCCCCCTGCTCTGCTGACATTTACTTAACAGGGACGTGTCCTGGTAATGACACTTCCAGCCACCCTTCGAGGGCATGACCTGCAAGAGGGCTGGGAGTTGATCAGGAGGTTGGTGGGAGAGGTTGGAAGGTGCCTTGTGCCAGCCTGGCCACAGCAGCAGCAGCAGCATGGTCCTGCTGCATGCAGGAAAGAGGCTTTGGGCTTGTAGGATTCTCCATGCAGGTGTGAATCCAGCCAGATCCACCCTGGGGAGTCAGCAATCTACTGAAAGGTGATGGGCGTGGCAGAACTTGGCAGAGCCATCAAGAGTTTGCAGTCACCTGCCCTTCTCTAAGCATTTGAAGAGATGGAGGTGGTGGAAAAAAGCAGGTAGTAGAACAGGCATGGAAACCCTGAGACAGGCTGTCAGCCACCAGGTATTTCAACCACTGTCCAAACAGTGCTACACCAGACCAGAAAACTGATCACAACTGTTCTTTTGGCCTTAAAATTCAGGGATCTGTGAAAATTAACACTTTGGGATAGGGACTATCTCTTGCTCTGAGGCTGGGAAGTATCCAGCATGAAAAATGCATAGTAGTTCCATCAACTTTTCCTGGGGTTTAGGTGGGACTACAAAAGTTGTGGCAATAAATACTACCAGCCACTGAAGGGGATTCAGACCTGGGCGTCTCCACACAGAAAAGGTCACGCATTAACGATATGCTGAATTTAGAAAGCCTGAACTCCCATCCTCAGAGGTGGTTTTTGGAGGCTTTTAGCAATCAGAGAGGTTCCCAAGTGCCACCTGAGGGTTAAGGACAGCCTGCAAATGCAAGTGGCAAATTGTCACAGCTCGCTCTGTTCCCTCTGTGTGTGCCCAAGCAGGAGTGATGGTGGCATTTAGGAGCAGGGAGCATTTACAGAAGAGAAGGGCTTTTTTCCAGAGGAGATCCTGCAGGGACCGCCTCCCTCGAGCTGGGCAGACATGGGTGCTGCCCACACAGACTCACATGCTGAAGTTCTCAGGGAGGAAGCAGCGGTTCCTGAGCAAACCTGCCCACAGCTGGACTCCCACAATGCCAAAGATGAAGAAGACGAAGAAGCAGAGGAGGAGGACATTCCCCAGCATGGGCAGGGTGTCCAAAAGCAGTGTCACCAGGATGCGCATACCTGAGGCAAAGAGGAAAAGTTCACATTGAATCTTCTTGCTCCAGCCATGTCCTCCTGACCTTTTCCTTTCCACTGATACTTTTTTACCTATATTTCCTTATATTCTTTTCCTTCTATCCTCATCACCCATACGTGGCTTGTGAATAGACACAGCTTCCCATTCCTTTTGGCTTGCCCCCAAAAGCCCCTGGAACATCCCCCTTCATTCATGTCTTGCTCCTGAACACCAGACCTGCCTTCCCTGCTCCTCAAGTCCTCTTCTCCAAAGTTTTCCAGCAATTATGTTTCCTTTCTTCCCTCAGATTAAATTCTGATGCTCACCTTTGCTCAATCATACTTCTTTCTCCACTCAGTATATTTCAAAATTCCCCTCCCTATTGCCCCTCATCTACCCTAAATGCCCCCTCTTCCTCAAAACACAGGACTCTCTCTGGCAGATAATTCTCACAAGTTCAGCCAGTTCTGTAACAAAGACAAATTGATGGTGACTTCAACTTGACATTTACACACAAAAAATTTATTTCATCTGACATCTGTGTAATATCCCGCTCATCTCTCATTCTCCTTCTTTCCCCATGCTCTGCATTCTCTCGCTTATATTAACTTTTATCGAAAGAAAGCTTTACTGTTGCACCCTTTACTTTGATACTTCAGGAAGACTTTTTTCTCTTATCCTGATGCTGTCACCTCCTCTCTCAGGGTTTTACTTTTACTCCTTTACAGGGGAACAACCACCTCGTGTCAACTCCTAATTAACTAAAATTACTTCCTGTGGTTATTGCATTGATCATCATACAAAGCTCATTTTTTATTTTTCCCACCTTGCATTTCTATCCCACTGTAACTACGTTGCAGAGAAGACAAGATAAATTACCCAGGATTTCAAAACACATTAAGTGAATTACATCCCCAGTTAGACAGTGGTGGATAAATTCAGCTGTCCACCAGTTCAGCAGTGGGGATAAAAAAAAAAAAACATTGCAAACAGGATTCTGAAGCTTCTGTAATGATTGAAACATCAGCAGCAAAGCCAGATTAAGTTCAAGAGTCAGGAGCAGGAAAATAAATAGATCCCAGGCACTTCCAGCATCAGCAGAGAGAACTGAAGCTGATTAGTTCTCATGAAGGCATTGGACCAGTTCAGATAGGGGAGTGCAGACTTGGATTTAATTTGGCTAAAACAGTACTGGATTTGATGACCAGGATTGTAGGATGAGGAGAAGGATGCTTCTGGTGCAGTTGTACTTACAATGAACATACCTGACCCGTACAGCATCTGAGAGGGATGGTGCTCAGTGTCCCTCATGGAGCACTGGGATTTGCCCAGCATGGGGCAGTGGGAGGGTTTGTGATGGCCAGGGCCACTTGGGGCTGGGCTGCCATGCAGCAGCAGGCAGTGCCATGCACTGCTGCTTAAAGCAGGGCTGAGACCCTTGTGCATCACCTGATACACCAGGACTGAAGAGTCACTGCCCATCCCACCCAGGCCTGCTTTGGAGATGCTGGGGGTTTGGGCTGTATGGACCAGCTCTGGGGTCCTCAGCACCTCCCAGGGGGTTATCACCAGGCACAACAAGGCTTCCTCACCCTAATTTCTCCAGGGAAGGATGGAGTATCCCAGGGAGGGTGGGAGCAGCATGGCTCAGACCCCACTGCCTGTATTGCCTGGCAAAGGCTGTTGGCTCAGTCAACCCCTATCACCTGCAGCCCTTTAGCAGCCCCCTCAGACCCCCTCAGACCTCAGGAAGGTGTCTGAAGGCAGTCCTGTATAACTTACTGACTCACCCCCGATGCCACAAGTATCAAAAGGAACCCAGACAGCGGTGGTAGGACCCAGCACTGGCAGGCTTGGACAAACATCTGAGCTATGATGTAAGATCAAAGCATCTGGGTTTGCCCTTCCATCTTTGGGGCATGGATCCAGCCAGCTGGCCCCAGCAGGGAGGAATTTGGATGTGACTTACTGGGGACCCTGTTAATGGCCCTGAGTGGCCGCAGGACTCGGACGGTGCGGACGGCTGAGAAGCTGACATTCTGCAGGTCCAGGGAATACTCCAGCATCCTGAGAAAGACACAAAACCACAGAGTGTCATGGATCCAGTGGAGAAATGTTAGATTATCAAACATTATAAAGCAAACATTAAATGCCAGCCACTCACAGAGGGACTCGTTACCACATCTCTCCCATCAGGAAAGTTTGCCAGAGGAATTAATTAAGGCTTGTTTGCATATCAGGATAAAGTCAATGGGGGGGAATGTGATACACCAGCTCACACAGCCACAGATCTCTCTTTCTCTTCTGCTTTGGTTACTGTTTTTGCACAGGGCCAGGGAGAAGCTTCTGAAAGTCCCTGCACACTCCAGGGAGGAAATTTCCAGGCACAGCCCTGCTTTTGACAATTTAATGGATACCATAATGAATCTGAGTTTGTTGTGCTGAGCACCACCACAGTCCTGAAAGGAAGAGCATCTCCTGGTGCAGATCCCTCTGTGGGCCACAGGAGATGAGCAGCACAGGACACTGAGCTCTGCTGCCTCTGCCCAGCAGAGACCCTTGGCAGGTGGGACCAAAACTGGTGACACTTGCAGATAAAAAATGAGGCCAGCATGGACCTAGGAACCTCAGAGTGCTCCCACTGTCTGACAGGGCTATTTCCCAGCTCAGGACATACAGGAGCAACATTCGCAGGACTTAATCTTAGGATGCACCTAGGTGGCTGCAAATCCCTGGGGTGCCCCAGCACCTCTCACTCTTCTCATGGCACCTTTGCTCAAGCACAACAGAGTCATCAGTCACAACACCCTCAGGACTTTGCTCTCTGGCCATGGGAAGATCCAAGAGCTCTGCACAGAATATTCTTGAAGAGACAAAGCCAGACAAAGGTAAGGAAGACAACCCTGAGGCTCCCTGGACAGTCAGGCTCCCACTGCCACAGGCAACCACAGCATATTAATTTCGTCTGAAAATTATCAAATTCCATCTCCAAACAAGTGGTTCCCTCCCTCTGACTCTGACGGTTAGAAGCCTAACTTCCAGCCTGCATTTATGCAGGACAAGCTCATCTCCATTTGTTCTTATGGCAGCACTGTCTCTTAAGTAGATTCTCTAGCTGTTATTTGTCCCTGATGTCTACCCACCCATGTATTTACAGAGGACAAAGCACATCTCCTCTCAGCCTTGATTTTGCAAAGTCAAACAAATCAAGTTCTTCCAACCTCATCTCACAGACAGGCTCTCTGCTTCTTAGTCACAACGTTCCTCCACACTTGCCCCTGTCTGAATTAATCTCACCTGATTAGGCATCAGGCTTCTGGAGGAGGTTTTGCTCACTCCTTGCACCAAGGCATCAGTGCTGTCCCTTTTCCTCCCCGCTGGAAATCCCACAGGATCCATCAGTGCTGTGCTGGGTTTGCCATGGCTGCAACACACTGGAGATCTCTGTTCTTGCTGTCATCAGCCAAACCCACTCTCTTCCCTCCTGGCCTCCAGCAGGTGAGGGGTGCCCAGGGTGGAGAGCCTCCCCTTCCAGCACCCAAATAAACAACTCCACATTCAATGCAGTGAGGCTTTACCTGATAGGCTCTAATGAGAATTATGATGATGATCAAACCATATCTAAGACCAAAATAACCTCAACATATTCCTCTCTGCTTAGCTGACCCCCACAGCAATGGGACAGTCCCAGGAGATGGAGGTTGGACAGGCACATACGGATGCTACAAATTTGTTCTTAGCCTCTCACCAGAAAGGAAGGCAGTGTGTTCACAAAATCCCACCTGACCTGGGGGTAGAAAACCAGCCCCTTCCTCAAGGCACAGGACTCCCTGCACTGGGCAAGCTTTGGCTAAGGTGAGGAGAAGGGCAGGGGTTTCCCTGGCTTTCACTACTGCCAAGTTTCACTCACTGTTCAGGAAGATTTCTGTATGGTTGGCAATATTCAGGTAAAAAGCCCATATCAAACACACAGCTTTTCTTTCATCCATTATTAAAACAGAGGCTGCCAGCAAAATTGAGAGTAGCGCATGGTTACTTGCACCAAGACAAATCATTTTCTGATTAATGACAGCTCCAGACACACTTCCAGAGATGTGAGTGCTTGTAAGCTGCAAAGGATGTGCTGTAAAATGCATTTTGATTTAACTTATTAAAGAACAATTATAATGCCAAATTTAAAGGAACAAGCCAAACAACAACCCAGAGGCTTGAGCAAACAGTTGAACACCAAGCCAAGATCAAGAAGGTGGTCTCCTGCCTGGACACTGCTACCAGAACTGAAGTTACAGCACTGCCAAGCTCAGACCCGGACCCAGACTAAAGGGCCCACACCTTGCTGGTAACCAACAGCTCAAGTGCCTTGAGAGGACTCAGTGCTGGAGAAAAAAATGTCAGTAAAGCTCCGTCACTAAAGAGCAAGTCCAGTGAGAATCCCACCAGTCCCCAGCTCTAAGGTCACTTCCCAAGGCAAGGGGAAGCACGGGAGGAATCAATCCATGTCCCTGGCAAGGGAAGGTACTCAGGGAGAGCAAATGTCAGGATGTCACCAGCTGGTGAGGTGACAGGTACATTTACCAGCATATATAGCATTCAGGCATTGGAAATCTGCAGTGTAAAAAGGCTCCTGATGAAGCTTCAATTCAAATGTCATCTCTGCTCAGAGGAGAAGGCGCGATGCCTGTCAGCACCGCTGCCATCGACCTGGTGCCCAGCCAAGTTCCAGGCTCAGAGAGAAACTCAGCATTAAATAGGATGGATTCACAGCTCGTCAGGGTGATCAGCAGCCCCCGATCACTGGAGTTATTCAGAAGGAAAGCGGAAATATTTAGGACTTTCTAAGAATAAAAGTGGAGCATCTGCAAAGCCAGATGTACAACGGGCTGCTGGTGGGAGGCAGAGAGGGAGCTGATGCAAACCTTTGGCAAATGCTTCTCCAAGCAGGAAAACTCCCAGAGCTCAGCTGACAGGCAAAAGGGACAGCTCAAGATGGACCAGGCAGGTGAAACTCATTCCTATTCCACCTGGAGACAGTGAGTTGGAGCATGCTGGAGTTTCTCTCATGTAAAACCCAAAGCACTGGCAAGGACTGCCTGGCTGCAATGCCAAGCAGCGACCCTGAGGCAAAGGGCTTTCAAAATTGATGCTCAGGGCATCACAGGAAGGCTTCAAGGGGCTCTGCTTACCCAGAAAGCTTCTAACAGAGCACAGAAATTCCGGCAATGTCTTTCCCACACCTAGCCAGCATTGCTCCTCTGAACAGCCTGCTCTCAGCCCTGACTCTGCTCCCACCATCAGGATCACTCCTGCTCAAGAAGAAGATGTTGTGAAAACGCAGCAGAGTCACACAGAGAGTTTCTGCTGAGGGCACTTCCCAAGGAAAGCTTGAATTCTCCCCTTTCACAGCTGGATGCTGGGAATGCTGCACAACCACGAGATGTGACCAAGGTCACACGGGGAACTGGTGGCAAAGCAGCAGTGGCTGCAGGCAGGGTCAGCCCCGAGAGCTGCCCACCCCCTGCACACCCAGAGCCCTGCACTGCCGGGGAGAGATAGGCTGAGATTTATCCAGCGTTAAAAAGCTTCCAAAACTGGTCATATAGACACCCTTTATCTACAAAGCACAGCCATCAGTGGGTGATATTAAGCCATCAGTGCTGGAAAAGACAAGGGGAAATTATTTAGGTGGCGTTGTATCTTCAGAAAGCTGGAATGAAATTTCCCCCTGGCTCTCGCCAGCTTGGCTGTGCTCTGCTTTCACTCAACGGCTGCGTTTGGAGCCTTGCGAGTCTCACCGCATTCGTGGGTGTTGCTTAATTTTAAAAATACTCATTTCAATCAAGCTGAACAGAAGAAAAAGAATAGCATACAGAGAGCATGAACCTTGCAACCAGCTGGATCTGGCTGCACCATGTGTCTCAGCCAGGACACTTGACTAATGAGGCTTTTGAAGCAGCAGCAAGTTCAGCTGAAGAACTGAAAGGAACTAAAGAATTACCTTTTTTTAAAGTCTTATAACTTTAAAAAAAAAAAAAAATCCAGGCTTTTCACAGGTGGATTTGAGTCAGATCAGCTGCAAGGGAGACTGCTGAGGGCTTTCTTTTACCCAGCAGGTTTCTGTGAGTCAGGGATGCAGCTTGTTCGGGATGCTCTGCTCCGAAGGCTGTGGGAAGGCAGCACGGAGCACAGAGCATCCAGAGCCATGGATTTCATCTGTCGTGGCTACCCTTTATCCACCCAAAAGTAACTTAAAACATTATATTGCACAGCTCAGCTCCAGGTACCGAATTCCTGGAGGTTCATGATGATGGGTATTGGCTTGATGTTGTTCTGGCACTTCTGCTCAGAGCACAAAGCACCTAATTTGGGATTAGTCAGGACGCAGTGAGGCTGCGGAGAAGGCTCCCAGCTTCCAGGTCACTCAAATCCATCCTGGAAAGCTCAGGAAAGGGCCAGGCTCCTGGGAGCAGGTTTGGTGCAGCTTTCCCTGCAGCCCAGAGGGGCTGTGGCAGTGACTGCACATTGGGCAGGGTGCAAATCAGCCTCTTTACACGGGCAATTACACCCCAGTGCTCACTCAGGGTGCCCAGGTAGCACAGAGGGCACTGCTGCCACATCCCCATGTGCTGCTCCTCGGGTCAGACTGCTCAAGAGAGGCAGAGGGGATGAAAACACAACATTCATCCTGCCTCCCTCTTACTTTTGTTTTTAAGGCATGAAGGGATTAATATAATGGGGAAGAACAACCTTTGCAGTGGGAGGCTGGAGCAGGGGCTCCTGTAGGCAGTCCCACACCAGCTCTTTCTTCTGTGTGTCTGACCCAGGGAGCTGAAACAGCCCCTTGATCAGCCTTGTACAGCTAAAATGTCCTTCAGAGGAGCCCTGCCTGCCTGTGGAGTGATCTGGCACTGTGGGGTGAAGGCCACATGCTGGAATCTTCACCCAGAGCACCCAGCAGGAACCTTGCTCTGGCTTCTGCAGCCACAGGATCACAGCTCCCCACAGAGACTCGTCTGGCATCATAGCCCTCATTCCAATTTCTGAGCTAAAGAGCTTTTCAGACCCCATCCAGATTTAGATGGAGCAGGGATGGAGTGGGGGTTGTGACATCCCTTTCTCTCCTGTCACCTCTGAACACAACAGGGCTTCCTGCAGCCTATTTCATCCCTGAAATTCAGTGCTCAAAACCAGGAGGAAGAAAGACATCCTTAAAGGTTGTTTATGAAGGCTTCAGTGGAGCTCACTGTTTAATACAGCCTTCAACAGAGAGAGAAAAAAAATCATAACAAACATTAGAAATGTTCAGGAAGCAAAAAGAGAAAGAAGTGGTATCTGTTCCTGAATAAAGCAGCCTGCCAACCACCTCCCCCCCCAGCTCCTCTTCAATCATAAGCAAAATATTCCAGAAGTGTTTAACTTTCCTACAAAGTCTTTGAAGAGGCTCGTTACCATTACAATGAGCAAAGCACAAACAGGAGTCCTCAGTCTTGGCCAAACAACTGACTGAGCCCGGAGTAACCACAGACCCACACAGCTCAAACAGGGGATGATGCACAGCCCTGCTCAGTGGGGAGCAGAACGTGGGTACAGGAAGGCAGAGGAACCCCATGAGCTCTTACAGCTCCAAATTATCCCCTGGTGTAAAGCTCTCTCACAGGAAAACAATAAACCATTAGGGCTTTTTGTTGTTTTGGGGTTAGAATCATAGAATAGAATCATAAAATCTCCTGAGCTGGAAGGGAACCACAAAGATCAAAGCTTAGCTCCTGGCCCTGCACAGGATAACTCCAAAATCACACTATGGGGTTTTTTGATGAGGGTGGCTTAAAGCCCATTTCAATCTACATGGATGCAGAGGTTCATGGAAGTGCTTATCAGAACAAAGCCAGAACAAGCTGCTGTCCTGCAAGCTGCTGGGACTGCAGCAAAGTGTGGGGCTAGGGCTGGCTCCAGCTGAGCAGAAGGGAGGTCTCAGTCTGTGGCTACCCTCCTCCCAGGGACTCAGCAGAGAGGGTGTTCCTGTGCCCTGCCAGGAAGACAGTGGATGCTGGGTCCTACAGTAGCCAGGGAGACACCAAGTCAGGGCACATCTCCATCCCACAGCTCTGGCTCACCAGCCCAAGCCTCAGTCAGCATTAAACCCAAACCACTTCTGCACGTTTTGGGGTGCAAACAAGCACCCATCCTCAGTACATCTGTGTCTTATGCTGGGAGAGGTCGAAATTATATCGAAATCATCTTCAGAGGGCAAGAGCTGCTTGCAATGCCTGTTAACCTTCAAAGTGTTCTCTTGCAAGCAAACTCCCCAAATCCCCTCCTCTAAAAATAATGCAACATAATTATGCCATTCATCACTTTTTTTTCCCATCCCCTTTTCCCCCACGCAACTCTGTAACCCACAGCCAAAGCCGTGTTTCCCCAAGCAGGGTTTTGATAATACAGCTCTATTCTCATCTCCAGCAAGTTTTACTGTAATTACAGAGATGTGCTGCAGACATTACACACTCTACAATTAGCACTAATTGCATTACATTGTCACAAAGAAGTCATTTACTCTCCATAAGTTCATGAGATTGGTCTGGACAGTTTAACAGAGATGAGAAGCACTTAATGGCATCCCACTGAAACGGCCAACAGGAGCAAGGACAGCATCCAAGAGGCTCTCCCAGACCTCCAAAAGGCAGATTTGGGGCAAAAATGCACAAAAAAGGCTTCTCCACAATGATAACCTCTGGCAGGTCTAGAAAGTTCTCAAAGAATAGGGCAGACAAAATGCTACAAGTTGGGGGTTTTTTGGGGGGTGGGGGGGCGGGGAGAGCAGCGTGGAGGGCAGTGTGGGTTGAAACCTGCTCTAAACTGGTGGTGGCTGGGGAGGATTTCTATGGATGCTGCACCCATGGGAGTGTACAGCCCCAGCAGGACATGCTTTCCCCACCTGAAGCCCCACAGATACAGTTTGCCTCTTCTCCTCTCCCCTGACATCACTTTCTGCAGCCCATGAGAAGGGAAGTGGCAGGGAAAGCAGGAGAGTTGAAGCTCAGGGTCCTGCTGGGTGCTTGGGAGCTCACATCCTGATGCTACTGCTGCTTCCCTCCTCCCATGTCTTGCACATAAAGAGCAGAGAAAAAACATGAAGACAGAAATGGAGTTGCTTCATTTTGGTCACAAGGACCACAAGGAAACCTCAGTCTCCTCCCCTGGCATTTCACTGGGGAACCTGGCTGAGGCCCTTATGTGAGACCCCCATAAAAACATGACTCGCTTTATCGGGTATCTGAGCAAACCCAGCTGGGTTTTGAGGATTGCCCTGGCACACTCTCTCCAGGGTCCCAGTTTGGCACTTTCCTGACACCTGTTCAGATGCAGGATTCTTCCATGCAGAGTTCAGCTCATCCCTGGCTCCTGTGCTCTGCTGTGAGCACCATGGGCTGGGTGCTCTTTGGGGTAATTTGCCCCATCTGGGAGCCAAAGAGCTGCACTAAGGGCTACCTGAGGAATTTCCCTCTGTGTGGTTGGGATTTGACCCTGCAGCACTTTAATCCCTTACCCCTTACAGGGTTTTTTTACCTATAACTTAGGTCTACTAAGAGCTTGAGTCCTTTATTTTTTTCTCTGCTACAGCAGTGGCCCATTCCTGCAGCCCTTTTGGCTTTCCCTGGCACTCAGCAGACCCTCCAGGACTGCAGCAATGCTCTGAGTAGGATGCAGCACTCCAGGATGGATGGGCTGGGATTGGAGGAAAGCACAAGGGCACAAAAGGGAGCAGAGAAAGCCAGCACTGGGGGAGGAGAGGCTCTGCTTTGTACTTCAGTCCAGTTCGATCCTTTGCCAGCCGAATTGCTTTTGACGGGACCCAGATGGGAACAGTTCATGCACATGAAGGAAAGAGCCATCACTCAGTGAGAGGCAAAGCTGACCTGGCAGAAGGCACGAGAGGGTCAGTCTGCCATGCTGCAAAAAAACCTCTGCAGCAAAAAAAATGTCTCTGCATGTTGGGGCACGGGAGAGCAGCTGCTGCAGGGAGGGGTCTGTGCCATGATGCAGCTCTGCCCAGGAAGGGGATAACTCTCACATACCCAAACACCTGGCCAGGTGCAGCAGGTTTGCAGAGGTTTCTTTGCTTAAGCAAAGGGAACTGTAATATTCTGGCATAGGAATAAGGATGGTCCTTGTTGGTGTCCCTCTAGAGTGAGATCCCATTGTGGTGGGGTCCCCACAGGAGGACATCAGGGATATGTCTGGCTCCAAAGGCTTTGCAAGATCAACAGGAAAAGGCAGGACCTGGCTGGGAAGGGAAGGTGGCAGCACCCCAGGACAGTGGAGTTGGAGCAGCCCAGCATCCATGACCATGCTTCCCCAGATGGGATGTCTGGCCTAGCTTGGGTTGTGCTCTTCATCACAATTAATTCCAATACAAGAAGAAATAAAGGTGGCTTAGAAAGCTCCAGCCCTTGGATGTGCTGCTGGTGTCTACAACCCTACCACACCTGAGTGGACCTGCGGTTCCCTCTTGTCCAGTGTCCCATCACTGCAGTCCCTAACATCACTCAGACATTTCAGGAAGAAACCCTGAGCCTTCTCCTAAACTGAGGAGCCAGAGCCTGGTGGGGCTGGAAAGTAGGAGGTTGTGGCCTCCTGGAGAAGACAGGTTTATGGTGACAATTACAGCTCCTGCATCTGAAGCTCACTGCATCTTTTCACCTCTGCAGCAATGAATTTTTCAAGCCAAGGATGCACTGGGAGACCTGGCACCTCCATTTTACTTCTCCCAGATGACTTACAGAGGCATGGTTCCTGTGAGGCCACTAAGGTGAGTTTTGCTTATGGTCCCTTGCTGGCTTGGGCCACACCAAACCCATGCCAGGCAAACAAGCTGGGAGGGGCCTCTGCGTCTTTCCAAGAAAATCTAGTAAATTTGATCCCTATCTCTATCAAAAGAGGCAAAACCCCACTGTTTTCCCAAAAGTCTTGGGGCTCCTGGGGCAGGGAGGGAGGGCCAGAGCCAACAAGAGATTCATGTGTCAAAGAAACTCAGCTCTCTGGCCAGAGGCCAAGGACTTTTCATGTGGATTTCCAGCCCTGCCAGGAGACTCTCGGATGCTGGAAGAGCCTTTAATTCAAACCAGGTGCCTCTGAAAGTAAAACACTCAGAAAGGCGAACTTGATCACTTTCCCTCAAGAAAAAAAAAAAAAGGTATAATAATGAGGGAAATTGGGCATGTTTCAGTGAATGATCCTTCCTGGCACAACCCTCCATGCTCCCAACTGCCCTCTCCAACCATGAAAACTGAAACCTCTGGTGGGCTGCAGGGAGGAGAGCCAAGCCATTGCCCAGCAAAGGAGCCCCAGGGCATGGGCTGGTCAAAATCCACCACAAACAACCTTTTTCACCCTGCCCTGCTCTGTCTGTGAGCTGAGCATCAGATCTCCCTCAAGCTGCTGAGAGCACCAGAGTGGCAGCTGCAGCTCGGGAGTTGTCCCTGCTGTGAAGCTGGGATGGACAACACCAACAGCACTGACACCAGCCAGTCCCCAGCCTTCACTGCTGCAAACCAGCTGCTCCCCCAAATCCAGTGCTTGCCCACCAGAGCCATAACTAGCAACAGAGAGACTCAGGAAGAAGGGGACCTGCCTCCTCAGACCTACCCTGCAATGACGATGAAGAAGTCCAGGCGGTTCCACGTGTCTCCCAGGTAGCATTTCTTCCCAAAAATCCCCAGCGCAATCATTTTGACGATCATTTCCACAGCAAAGAAGGCAAAGATGAAGTCATCAAAGCTCTGGAAAAGAAAGGAAGGGAGGAGGGATGCTCCTGCACACTTGCACCAAGGGAGGGAATTAGAAACCTGAGTCCAGCAAGGTCTTCTCTTGCATCTCTAAAAGTTAAATCCCTGTTTAGAAGCTGTGCTGGGAGCAACCCTATGTCATCCCCAGCCCAGATGGTCCAACAGCACCTATAGTGCCAGGATAATGGGACAAGTATATCTGGGCTCTGCTTTCACTGTCCACTAGATGGTTGGCCTTCCCCAGTCACTCCAAGAAAGGCTTGGCTAGGCTGGGGCTGGCACAGCCTGGCAGGGGCTTTGCCTGACAGCGCTGTGTCTTCCCACCCAAGCACCAAAACCAGCATTTTCCAAGTGCTGACAGGACAGACAGCGCAGGCAGGACCTGCCATCCTGGGCCACAAGGCCATCACAGCTGGAGCCAGCTCAGTCCTTCTTTCTCCACATCAACCTGCAGCTGCTGTTGAGCTCCCAGCAGCACCAAGGCCGTACCTGGAGGATCCTGCAGCGCGGCGAGTCGCAGGCAATGTCCTCGCAGGGGTGGAACATGCCCAGTGTCACGCAGTTGAGCAGGATCACCAGCATGCTGACCCTCTCAAACCACCTGCACACACCTGTCAAGGAGGCAACGGAGCCAGAGGTGCATCCACGAGAAGCCACTGCTGAATTGGAAAGGTTTTCCTGGTCTTTAAGGTCAGGAGCAGACCAGCTTCCCTACGTTAGGCGCTGTCTGGGTTTACGTGTTCAGATACCTGCACGTGCTCTCCCCGTGCTGCCATCAGTGGCTGCAGCTGATGTGAAAACCACTCTAAAATGGAAGTTGCATGGCAAGAGTGCTGAGTGCTGATGTGATAGATTAAAACATTAAATTAAATGAGCGATATCAACTTTTAGAAAAAAACTAAAAAATCCCACACCATTAATTTCCTCTCCTGGCGTTTTACGGAAAAGCACTTTAACAACATTACAATTTCTATTAACCATGTCACAGCTTATCCCAGGGGCGTTTCCCTGAAGCCACTGCTTGAACTTTCATTCCCAATCCAAATTAAGACTGCCAAAACCATTAATGAACTGCCTAAAAGCCTTTAAGTGAGGGCCAGCAGAGCTCATTCCCTACCCTGCCTCCTGCCTCTCAGAGCAATTTTTAAAGAGCTGAGCTACTGGGACAGATGTTGGATGCACTTTTGTGGCAGAACAAATTGTGCTGCTGCAGCACATCCCCATAGGGATGGGCTCAAACCTGGTACCCAGTTCCTGCATCCTTCTGGGGGCATTTCCAGGAGCACAGAGATGGGAAATCCAGGCGCTGGTTCAGTGTCGTGCTGGGGTTATCTCCCAGCCTAGCATGAAAAACACTCTCTTGTCTGCCAGAACCCACAGGCAGCAGGGCCACGCTCCCGCCTGGGTGCCAGCAGCAGCTTCTGTGCTCCAGGAAAATAAGCATAGCCCTTGTCAGACAAGAGTTTTCACTGCAACACAGCGGCGGGTGGTGTTGGGGAGCCCGTGCTGTAGCGTTATCTGCCTGGGGAAGGGGAAGGTGAGGATGAATCAGCAGGTGCCTCCCCACAGGGGCATGCGGGGCTGGGGCTGGCAGCTCCTGCCACCCATCCTGGGCGAATTCCTGGGAAACCACATGGGGCTGAGTCACGGTTTGGTTGTCGGCAATCTGGATGTTTTATTCGGGAGAAATGTTTACAGGATATTGGGATAGACATTCCAACTGTCAGGTTGGGGCTATGGATTGGGATATTTAGCCCAAATATAGCCCTGAGGGGGCAGGAATGGAGGGCAGCCAGAAGAGGGGGCAGCTCCTGAAGGTAATCCCCAACTTGGGGGGGCTGGGAAGATCCCCCAGTAGAACCAGCAGTGTCCAGGACTCTGCCAGCAAGGAACTGCAAAGTCTTTGGGAACATAAAGAGTTAAAAAACACCCTGTATGATCTCAAAGTCATCTGCATGGGCTGTGCAAGATATGCAGCACAGGGGAAGTGAGGAGGTCCCAGGGCAGCCGGGTTGGTTGGGTCAAAACCTGCAGAGACAAATGGACACACCCCCAGAGAGTCAATGATACATTCAATTTCTTCCACGGCAGTGGACAAGAGCCTTCACTGGATGTGGATCTCCTCCACACACTCCATCCCAGCTGGGGGTGCTTTTGCCCCAGTGGGCAGCTGCTGGTGCCAGTGGGGAACTGCAAATTCCTGGGCAAGCAGAGATGGGCACACAACCACAGTGGACATCAGCTTGGAGCCACTCTGATCTCACCTCCTCCCTGTCCAAGACCCAGCACAGCCCTAATGCTCACCCAGGGCAGCTGAACTGAGCCAAGTCCACCACAGCCCCTTGTCCAGCATGGAGGGATGAGCAAGGGTTGAAATGGAAGAGCACAGGATGGCACCAAGGACACCCTCCCTATCCTCCCCTGGCATGCCACAGTCTGCATGCAGCCTCAGATGCCCCTCGAGATTCATTAGAGAGCTGGCACTGGCACCAGTGACTGATTGCATGTGGAGGGAAGCCAGGAGAGTGCAGCCCCCCGAGATGCCACAACCTGCCACACACAGGGCACCAGCTGAGGCCAGCAAGGAGATTTGGGGACCAGCATCACATCTGTACCCCCCAGAGGGTCCCTGTGATCCAGCCAGCAACCCCTACCTGCCCAAAGACATGCTGCCCTGGGCCAGCACCCCCATCTTGGCACAGCCATGGCCTCCCCCATGCTGCCCTCCCTGGCTATGGTGAAGGTCCCCCCATCCTACCCTGTGGCTGCCCTCCCCACACCCCAACTCGTCTTGCAGGAACAAACATCTGCAGGCAGGAAAATAGCCTGGAGAGGGAGAGGGACCCAGGGAGAGGCAGGGGTGCTTATTTGCTGACAGCAGAGGTTTTTTTACCCCCAAATTTAACTGCAGACCCACTTATCAGCACACTGCTCCCTGGAGCACACACATTTCAGTCCAATATAACACTTCACCCTGATTAAATATTCCTGGGACAGGCACCCCAGCAGTGCCGAGGGCACTATGTTAATGTGCAGCTCATAGATCAGAAGGCTGGGGGGGTGTTACTTTATTTTTTTTCCCTCTTTTTTTTTTTTTCCAGCTGAATGAAAATTCAAGCTCTTTCTTCTGCTAATGGGATTTTCAGAGGCACACAAAGTGCTGCTGGTTATGGCTTTGTACTGACCCTTCTTTGAGCCGAGAGGCTGACAAAGAGAACCTCTTCAATTAGCAAAAGCAGAAGGTGGTTTTTTGAATGCCTCTCACTGCTGCAGTGCAGGCAGGGAAGGAGCAAAGGGGCTTTGGGGAAGCACCAGAGAGTGTTGGTCCCTGGCCAGCAGTTCAGGTGAGGAGGAGAATACTTGAAGGGAGGGGCAGAGGTGGCACTGCCACCACCCCAGTGTTGAGCTGAGCCCACAGCCCTCACTGCATGGGATAAATGTTTGCTGGGAGCAGAGCTGGCCCTCAGGGTCCTGCCCCCTCCTCACACCAAGTAGGGCTGATATTTAAAAGGAAAAGGATTAATAATGGGGTTCATGCCCACACAGCAGGGGATCACCCCATCCACCGCATCCACCCCATCCCATGGGTGTCAGAAAGTCACCACTTTTCAGGGTCACCTGCTCATCCCAGTGTATTCTTAAAAATCCACATTTTTACCATCAATGTGCTCAAGGCAGACAGCCAAAATCCTCACAGATTCTTTTCAACTAAAAAAAAAAATCTGTTTCTGCCACACAGAAATTCACAGTAACACTTCTGTTGTAACCTGACTCTTAAAATTCATAAGACAGAGAGAACAAAAGGAAAAAAGAAGGAAAATGTCCAGAAGTCCCTAATTTGTTACAAAAGGAGCCCTTTCCCAGAGCCAGAGCCCTCAGCCCCTTCCCACCACAGGCACTCCCAGTGCCACCTGCCCGCGCTCCACAGCACCTGACCTTTATAATTAAGAGGCAAGAGTCCCAGATTCAATTAGCCAGCACTACCCAGCCTAATATAATTAAAAGAGAAAGATATTACATTACGCTTGCTATGATTTGGTTGCAGAAGTTTGGATCAAATTCACCAGCGAGTGAATTAAATCGGGATCTGTTGCCCCGGGGGCAGCAGTTACCAGGTGAGATGCTCTGTCCAGCTGCATCCCGGGCTCTCTCAGAGGAGCCAGGGCACTTGCGCTGCTCCTGGTGGGCTCTTTGGCTTGGGGGTGAGGAGAGCAGACACCTCTGTGCCCCAGAGATGGAGGTCCCTTTTCCTGTGGGGGAAGTGCACTACTGACCAAGCCGAGCACGGAGGGGAGCGTTTGGTGATGCTCTACAGGGTCACACACTCTTCTATGAGATTAATCTTTATTTCTTCCCCTGGATGCTTTGCTACTCCCAGGTAGCTCCCACCATTTCCCCTCTCCTCCTTCCCTGCATCCCTCTCTCTCCTTCCCTGACCCCTCCTCCCACTCTCCAGTGAAGCAGCAGCTCCAAGGACAGCCCTGCCATTGCTGAGGGCTGGGGTGGGCACTGGCAGCGTGATGGGAGCAGGGCTTCATGGGAAAGGCTGGGGGGGCAGCCCTGCAGCACCAGGGGCTGCAGGTTTGTACCACGAAATGAAACTCAACCACAGGAATGCATAAAATCCCCTGCATCCAGCCAGGTGATACTGAGCTCTCTCTGCTGCCTGTTTTTTTAGGGCAAGGAGTCATCGTTTGGAGCAAGGGATCACATCCAGGACCAAGAATCCCATCAGCACCCACAGCCATCGCCTCTGTGGCAGGAGAAGCCTTCACTCACTGGGACAGCGGCTGGGATTTGACAAATGTGTGGAAAGCGCTGGCAAGGCCTGGAAATTTTTGTGCAAATGTGATGTGAAAATTGGGTTGAAATGACAGCCTTCCCCTGCAGTGTCACCAAGTCCCACCAGCTTAGGAGTGACACCGGGATAAGCTGCAGACGTTAATGAGAGTGGAGTTTTAGGCTTCATTCATATCATCAATTCCAGAAATAGCCCCTTTGACAGGAGCATAATGGCACTTCCAGGGCCTGGCCTTTGGGGGGGGTGGGAGAAGGCAGGGACTAAAATCCTAAAACATTCATTTAGGCCGTTTGCAAGGAAAGTTAAAAGTCCTCAGAATTAATCTGCCTCACAGATGGAAATCATAACCCCTTCCCAGCTTTGCCTCTGACTGCACCAGGCCAACAGGAAAAGGCTCTTCATGTCATGCCCAGTTAAAGGTTATAGGATTCATATCACAACCCTGGACATTTAATTAAATTTATTTTTTTTTTCTACCACATTCCTTCGAAAGCAAGACTGGCCTCTGTATTTTGCTTTTGGCATTTGCAGGAAGCATTTCCACCTCTGTGGATGCAGCAATGCCAGAGGTGTTCTCAAAGTGTCTCTACCCAGTGAATGCACTTCCCTGACCTGTAGCCGAGCACTGGCAGGGATCTGTCCCCTGGGCCACTGTAACGTGGTCTCCACCCCACAGCTTTGCCCTCCCAGATGCTTTTCCAGGCCTGCTCCCTCATGTCCCTCTGAAGGACACAAGCACAGGATGAAGCAGGGAAGATGCTGCAGGTTTACAGCCCTTCCTGCAGCATCACAGCACCACAGCAGCAGCCGACCTGCTTTGCCCTGGCGGGATGGAAAAGCCACTGCAAGCACAGCAGCTCCAGCATGCTCATGGCACACGTGTGTGTGATGGAGCACTTCCCTCCTGCCCTGCGGCCCGCAGGGATTTGTGCCAGGCGAGTCCCATCGCCAGGGCATTCCTGGAAAGCAAAGCTGAGAGGCTCCTCCAGTGGGGCTGCACAAAAGGGTTTAAAAATTCAAGCACTGCTCAGGGAGTGTTTCCATTTCCACCGCATGGCCGTCTGCCCCATCCCGGGTCACTGCAGCTGGCAGGCTGAGGACACACTGCCAGGAGCTGGCATGACCCCACTGAGCCTGGCATATCCCCATCCACAGGCTCTGAGCCGGGAAAAAGTCAGGCAGGAGCATCCCTGCCTCGTCACTGCTCTGCAGCTCTGCGAAACCGCTTCCCTCCCAGCGCAGACAGACCCAGGAGGTTCTTTTAATTCATGCAGCTTCACAATTAAACCTGGGAAACCAAAACAGGGCGATTATTCATGGCAGTGTTTTTGGAAATGTCATCTCTAATTCATTTTGGCTTGCAGATGTTCAGAGGGATGCACTGCTGGCTGCTCCCCTCTGCCAGGAAAGGCAGCACTCTGCTCCCATCCCGGCGGGACCACGGAGTCCCCAATGGCCCCGCAAGGCATATCAGGGATTGTAAAGCCTGAAAGTGGAGGGAAAGGGGGATTTCAGGGAACAATCTTCTTATCATCCTTCTCCCAACGACTTAGACTGTCAGCTGCAGGCAGCAATGCTCTCCTCTGCCTGTGAGAAGCAGCCACCTCTGAAGGGAGAGGTAGGATTTGCTCAGCAGTGTGGAGGAGCCCTGTTCAGCCACCCAGGCGATGAGCCAAGAATGATGCTGTATTAAGAGGGGATGAAGAGTGACAAAAAAGGTTGTTTGATTAAAAAAAAAAAAACTAGAAACCCTGATGAGGTTCTTATTTGTCTCACAGTTTCAGTATTGTTTCCTGGTAACCTTTTAGATTTCTACTTGGGTTTTTTTTCCAGCAACCAAAAGGGTTTAAAATCTTATTGCTTAAAGAGAGGGGAAAAAAATGAAGATAAAAAAATCCCGCAAGCTGAGTGACTTGCATAATCTCCAAACTTCAGGAGCTGGAGCTTTTAAGAAAAGCCCTACATATTGCTTGCAATTAACTCCTGAGATGGGAGGGCTCAGCTGCTGGCAGCCTGGCCCTGGGACCAGCATCTGCAAGGATGGGTGCTTTAATAAAATAAATATAATATGATATAATATAGCATAATACGAAGTAATAAAATATCAAGCAAGAGCACTTTAGGCTAAATTTATTTTGGCTTGTCATCCCAGTCCTTCCCTCCTCATGCTTGTCTCAGCACCAAGAGCAGTGACCAAAAGAACAGCCCAAAATGAACTGGTGGAAAGAGTCAGTGCATGGCCCCAGCCCTGGTCCAGCAGGATGGGTCAGGTGGGAGCCCCATGGAGTTCAGCAGCTCTTTCAGCAGCCCATGCCATGTGCTGGGACCCCAACTCCCACTGCCCTGCATCACCTGGAGAGAAGAGCAGAGGAAGGTGAAGCCTCATTCGCTCAAACCAAGCTCTATAGAAGCTTCAGCTTTCCCCAAAGTCCCTCTCCCAACAGTTTGGCACCTTCAGCTGACATTTGGGTGGCTCAGGGACAGGCTCTCCTCCCATTCACCCCACCAGAGCGGGGCTGCAGAGGTGGGAGCATGTCCCCATCCCCTTCCCAGAGCCTTCCCAGTCCCTTCCAGCTCCTGGCTCAGCCTCTGCACCAGCCATCACCCACTGTGACAGAGCCAGGGGATGGGCTCCCTCCCAGGAGCTCACACATGGCATTAACAAAGATGTTGTTATGAACATTTAAATCCTTCCTAATGGCCAGGAGACAGGGAGACTGGGGCTACCAGTTAAAATACTCTCAATATGCCAAAGCCATTGCTGAGGCTCAATAACTTATTTAAGAGTTCTTCTCCGACCACACCTTATAAAGTGCACCGTGAATGGACACTAAACCCCCAAATATATATATTTAAACTCACTCACAGTAAATGCCCCTTAATAGCACCTGCCCCTAGAGCTCAGCAGTGCCAGCTGCTCTCCAGGACACATCCACAACACCCAGCAGTGCCACCCCCTCACAAGGCACAGCCCCAGCCACACTCCAGGACAGAGGAAAACCGCTGGAAACCCAGGGAAATGCTGCAGCATGGGCAGATGCATCTTCCCCTGCTGCTCACACAGAGCAGCACCTCGTGCAGAGCTGCCAGAGGCATCTCTTCCTCACTAAGGCACTCCAGATATTTGGGATACTATTAAGTTTCTGCCACCCCTGATTCTGCTTGCTGCTACACTCAAGACAAAAACTGTTATGCAAGGCTGCCTAAACAAGTTGCCGTGAAATCTTTGTAACATCCTACACCGACACATAGTTGGGATATGTCACATATTTGTCTTATTTTTGTTCCTTCTTTGTCCTTTTTTTAGTCTCCTTCTACTTTTTCCCCCTTGGAAGTACGCTGGTTCCCATGGAAACAGTGATGTTATGGGTATGGACAGAGCTCCAGTGACGTCCACAAGTTCAGTATAAAAGCAGATTTATGTAACAGTTGGTGAAATGAAGGAATTGAATGGATGGCTCTGCATGGCCACACATGTGGCACCAGGGCTGCCGTGCCAAGGAGGTTGTGCTGGTCAGGCAAGTTCACACTAGAGTGGGAAAGAATGGCAGGACAGGGAGGAGGAGTTCCCAGACTCATGGAAAGACAGATGAGGATAAAACTAGTCCTAAGCATATATATCTATATAAATTTTTAATCTATGTTTATTTATTTATATTTTAATATTGATGTATTTCCTTGGAGAGCATCTCTCCCCCTCTGCTGCTGGAGCAGAGGGTGGATTAAATCCACAGTACTGACCCTGGGAACACAAACTCTCCTGCCTGCACTCACTGGGAGCTGCAGGAGCACAGCCTGGTCCATGCTGCTGCCCCAGCCCCAGGATGGGGGCACCAGCTGGCAGTGCCTGGCTCCATGGCCATGGAAGGAGATCCCCTCTGAGCCAGATCTGCCTGAAGCAGGAAGGGGATCATTGTCAGGAGGCTCCTGCAGGCTTCAGAGCCTGAGCAAATCAGGCACATTTCCTCTTTTTTGCAAACCTGTGATTTAAATCCCTTCCTAGGGCAGCGCACAGATGGAGGGGATGTCTCTCCTCCTCCTCCTCCTCCTCCGCCATCAGTCCCCAAGGAAGAAGCTTGAACAGCTTCCAAAACGAGGCATTGCCATGGCCAGAGACGTGCCACCTTGAACCCGCACTTCCCGCAGAGGCTTGGCTGGCAGGCACCATGCTGCACTGAGCCAAAACCTCCAAAAATCAATGTATTAATAAAGCCAGGGAAGCGACAGGCTGATTACCATCCCACTGCATCCCAGGGACGTGCTGGGGAGAACAAGCCTGTGCTAATTGTCCTGGCAGCTCCTCCGCTTCCCTTACGATCCCTGACAAGCTCCCTCTCTGCTCCCACCAACACTGGGTTAACCCTCCTTGGCCAGGAAAACTCTGTGCCCACACTTTCAGAGCCAAATTGTTCCTTGTGGAGCCAAAATACTCCCTGTGAAGATCAGCACCCTGCCTTGTGAAACAGGCTCTCTGCCTCCCTCCTCAGACCTCTCCCCTGGGGACCAGCCACATCCCACTGGAGGATGCAACTTCCTGAGCTCCCCAAACTCCCACATGAGCTCAAAGCCAATCCCAGCCTATTAAATATACACAAGGCAAGTGCATGAAAGATTCATCCAGGGCAGGGAATGTCATTGGGGCAGTGCAGGAGATGGTACAGGTCTCAGGATCACCACCACTGCTGCTGATTAATCCAGCACATCTCTAATCACCCAGACAAGTAGATGGCAGGATGGCATTGAGTGAGGACCACAAAACCTGGTGAACATGGGGAGAGACAGCAATTACAGCTGGTCTGCACATTCCCTGCAGCAATCCCAGCTGGATCTTGGGCAGAGGGAGAGGGAATTCCCTCTGCTGACTGAGGGCCAGGGGAAACCTCGGAGGAAGAGCTCTTGGTGAGCAAGCTAAACAAACAACCCCATTTCCATCCCAGACACATGAGCTGTTTCTGCCCTGCCCCAGTTTTCCACTCAGCCCGTTCCCACTCATCCACAGACACTGGGCAAGGGATGCTCATGTGCAGAATGTGAGAGACAGAACTGGGCAGGAGCCCTGGAGGGAACCTTCCTAGAGAGGCAGAGCATCCCACCCTGAAGCACAGCACAGCCCTCACCAGCACACTCCACACTGCCAGACCCACAGAGCCACCACTATGAAGTCCCAAAAGGCAAATAGGAATGGGGACATTCCACAGCACCTTCCATCTACCCTCTTTCACCAAGCAGGTCCACTGCATTGAGGCAAACAGTTCCCAAGGCCCCTAGAGAAGTTCAGGCTCTGGGGTTTGTCCATTTGCACTCCCCAAAAGGGCAGTGTGGAACTTGGGGGAGGAAAAACGGAGACAGGAGGAGAGGCAGAGTCCTGGCTGCAGTGGCTCCAAGAGGAGCCAAAAGCACCTGGCTCTTGGTCACATCTGCTGCAGCTGTGCCCTTCATGTCCCCAGCACAGTGTTCTGATTGCAAAAGGGCACAAGCTCAAAGTCCCTGAGGAAATCTGGCCAAGCCTCACAAAAAGCTCAGAGGACAAATCCAAGGACAAATCCAGAATCATTTTAACCCAATGGAACAAGCCAGGCCAGAAGGGCTGGAGGGCTCCTTAGCCTCACTTCTGAAGGGTCCAGATGGCTCAAAGCAGAGTTTGGGGACACAGACCCCACGTCCCCACACCTTCTCCTTTCCCCTTCACTGCTGCCCTAAGCTGGAGACAGCTGCCAGGGGGGTCCCCAGGAGTTTCTGAGTGCAGTGCCTGACTTGCTGTGATTGGAAGGGTGGCTGAGTGAGATCCTCCTTTGAGGAAACCTTTCCGTGGGAGCTGTGCCTGACCAGGGGAGATCCAAGCCCTTCCCACTAATTAGTTGGCATTAGCCAATGCTGGGTACAACTTTCCATTCAGAGTGTTACTGGAGAAATACAGCTTTGGGGCGACTCAAACCACCCACCAATTTTTGTGTACTTTTTCTTACCCGGCTGCAAGTCGCAGGAAAAAGAATATTAAAGAAATTATGTTTACAAAGTCTGAACATCACGATGATTTTCCAAATGGCCTACTAAAGTGTTTCATTTAGAAACTGAGCCAATGTTTCCTTTCTAAAAAAAAAGAAAATCAATGTAAAATACAATATTTTGTTGCAGGTTAAGTACTAATTAGACTGGCACCATCTTACACACTTTGGGTTTTGAAATCTACGACCAATAAAAGTAAAAAAAATAGCGGTTTTCAGTGAAAGCAACACAGAGCTTTCACAACGGAGATCAGTGGCAAGGAGGCCATTGAGAAGGTGGGAAAGTGGAGGTCAAGGCTGCCCCAGCCCACAATCCCTGCCTTTTTCCCTGTATGGAAGAGGCTGCAGCCAGTCCGTGACTGCACTGGGAGATGCTGGTGTACCTGACTCAGTTTTTGACGTTCTACAAGGAACACTGGTCTGTGGGAATGGAAACATCCTGACACCACATCAAAATCCCACAGTGACTAAAATCCATCCCAGGCTTATGTGGAACAACTGGGAGCAGGAAGCTGCTCTCCCCGGGGCTGAGCCACCGTGGGCAGTGGGAGCTGGAGCAGGTTGGGGGGATCAGAAGGGTTGGGTGTTTGAACTGAACCCTGCAGGCAAATCCATGGCAGGAACTCATAGATTAGCATCTCACTGGCAGAGGAGAAGGAGGGAGATGGTAGAGGAAGGAAGAAGCGGGAAGACAGGGCTGGGATGGTGCTCAGCACGGGAGCCAAGCTCTGCTGTGGCACTTTGCATGGACACAGCAGGGGATGCCACCCCAAAACACCTCCCAGTCTCACACACCCACACAACAGCAGCCAGGGCAAACAGGGCAAGACCAGCTTAAAAGCAGGATTCACCCCACATGCTCCAGCCCAAACCTTGGCCTGCACTCAGATGTGATGTCCTATACATGCCACACCCCACTGCCCAAAACATCAAAGGTAGACATGGAGGGAAGGTGTGTAGCCCCAAGAAGCAGCAGCTGCCCCACTGCAGGGTTTGCATGATGGATATCAGATGAAATATCTCAAATCTTAGAAAATACGACAAAAGTGGCTATTTTGTAAGAGTTAAGGTACATCCTATGGAATCTGCTTGCAGGGATGACACTGCCCATGGTTTCCTCTCCCCAGGCAAGGACAGCAGCCTGAGAGGGGCACAGAGTCACCCATGTCCTCTACTCCTGTAATTCCCTCCCGGCAACCTGCCTGCTGCTAGTGGCAGCCCAATTTGTGCCACGTGTGATCCTGGCATTCCCAGGGGAAACAGAGCAGTCTGGCCTCCCCTCCAGGCAAGGAAGGCCAAAGAGGAGGAGGAGGAGGCCTGGCTGGCAGCGGGGGCAGCTTCCCACCTTCCCAGGAGCCAAGATGCAGGCAACACTCCAGAGCTTCCTGGGGGTTTGGGGCATGGCACCCGTTTGATGCTCTCAGCTCCATGACAGGGCACTGACATCTCCTTGCAAAGTTGGGAAGTGGGAACAGACAGGGAGTGGGGTGAGCACAGGGCTGGCTGCCTGGGGTGGCAGGAAAGGGGACAAGATGGGACATGGCACCAGGGATGCTCATCCTGCTCCCAGCATTTGAAGATTCCCTCTGGGTATCTCAAGGTGCTGCTACCACAGGGAGGAGGCTTTTCTTCCTAAGGGTCAGACAGACAAACTTGCCAGGGTGCAGGGATATGCAGCTATGTGGGGTGGCACCCACAGGGCTGAGAGGTCCAGGAGACTCTCAGGGAGTTCCATTCCAGTGCTGCCACCCCAGGCAGGGATCTGGCCAGTGCCCTCCTGCTGGCATGACTCAAGTGGGAATTTATTAAACACAAAATACCCTATTTAATTAGCGTCAGGCTTCAACAGCAGCTGACAATAGCCAGGAAGCTCAGCGTGAGGATGGCACATCATCTGTAAGGCCTTGAAGGGGCTCTGGCAGCAGCCAGGGACAGACTCTGACCCCTATGGCTCCTCCTGTGCTGGCAGCACTGACAACGTGGTGTCACAGTCAAACCTCTACAAAGGGAGAGCAGGGACTGAGCCACTGCCACCTCCCAAAGCCTGTCACCTGTGTCAAAACCTGGCATTTAAAATGGATTTATTCCATTCATTCACTCCTGCAGAATAAGCCCTGGAGCTTGCTGGGTGCCCACGGACCTGAGAGCTTCTTGGTGTTGGAGAGAAATCAGTCAGAGAGACCCTGGCAGCTGCAAAGGCTCCATTTCCTCATCCCTTCCACAGCTCATCTTTACTGAGACAGCTGGGAACAAGGTTGGTTTGAGCACATTTGGGTGGAAATTGTCACTCTGGGGGTCTTCATCCTTGCCGTGAGCCCTGCCAAGGGCACCTTCAGTGCAGATGTCCTGACCCTTACCATCACCAACTGCTGGGCTGGGACAGAGGTGAGAAACATTCTTGGCACTCAGCCCCCAGTAAGAGGCAATTCACCCTTTCCTCTCCAAAACTTTTACTAGACCCTGCTCCTGCAGCTGGATCTGGCCCCACACACTGCTGTGTCCTGGAACAGCCCCAGGCTGCTCTGGATAAGCCTGACTCAAGGCATTTGGTCACTTCAGGAACCTTAAACCAAAAGATTTCCAATGCTTTTGATCTCCCAAAAAGCCTTACAAAAAATGTACCCAACTCCCCAGGTTCCCAATCTCCTGCACATCATCCGAGCCTCACTCACTTTGGCTTAGGAAAAGCAACAAGGATGACCTTTAGTATTCCAAAATATCCTTGGAGCTGTCAGTCCCAGCCCATTCAATTGCCTCCTCACTGGGAGCCCAAGGCCAGCACCACTTGCTTTGAAGCTCAGTGGGGACCAACCCACAACCAGCTAAAAGCCATGAAGAGTCCTGATATTCAGGCACTCACAGCCCAGCATATAATGATGGGATCAAGGTGAAAAATTCTGCTCCAACCACCCACAAGGATTAGCAGGCAGGGGAGAGGACACAGTACAAAGCTGGCCCTTTGGTTTAGCACACCAGCAACACAATGGGCATTCCTAAGTCCAGGTCTGGACTCAAACCTCACATTTCTTTTCACTTTTTTTTTAATTGCCCCCCTCTCTACATGTGACTCATCCTTAGGCGGCATCTCCAGCCAGCACACAGCTCCTGATGAGCTGCTATTGATTTACTCCATGTGCAGACAAGGTTATAGGGGAATAAGGGTGCCTTGTTCCCCTTCCAGAATCCACGTGTCCCTGCACATGGAGTTAATTAAGAAAGAGCTCCGGGTGCAGGCAAGCCCTCCTCAAGCCCCTGCACCAACCAAGGGCACGCAGCCCACCCCAGCCCACCCCTGGCACCTTCCACACCTCCTCCCCACACTCTGGGTGACACTCAGCAGGTGTGACAGGAATGTAGGGGTTGGGCCCCAGGGAAAGACCCTGCACCCCTGCCCTGCTCCCCCAGCCCAGACACAAACATGGGCTCTCCCAAAACCTTTCAAAGGGCAGCTCCTCCCAGGCAGCAGCATGCTCTGGCAGGAGGCTGTAATGGGAGCAAAGCGCTTTAAAATTTAATGTGGAACAAAAGAATTTCCACAAAATAAAAATTGCAGTTTCTCTTCCATTAATAAGATATTACAAGCCTCTCTAAAGAGGTTGCAGTCTCCAGCTCCTGCCCTTCGCTGTCCTGTCTCCCTCTCCATCACAGCCTCACTGTCCGCTCCTGCTCCCTGCGCACTTCTCACTCCTGCTCTCTGTGCTGAAAACTCTCTGAAACGGCCAAGAAAGCTCAAACTTCCCCATCTCAGCCCATCGCTGGTACCTCTCTCCAATCCCGTGTGATTTCCTCATCTGCCCTCTAATGCAAAATGGATGTTCTAACTAATACAGTGAAAAGCAACGCAAAAGCTGAAAATAAAGCCATCAAGCACGGGACCAATGTATGTTTGTCTCCTTTCTCATCCCATTATTGCTTTGAAATGAGCTCTAGATATTACTGCTCCCTCATTAACAGCTGCTCTGGTTTCCCTCTGAACCCCGGAGACTGGACCCTGATGAATTTTGCAGCCAGAAAAAGTGCTTTTTAACCACAACAACAGCAGCACAGACAGAAACTCAGATCAGAGCATCTCACAGTGCTAATATTTATCTTTTCTCTGAGCCTGCAAAGGAGATAAGATATTTTGGCCGAGGAGAGGAGGCGCAGAAGAAGCATGTGCATGTATGGAGCCGAGTGGGACATGGATGCTTTCAGGCACAATCCATTTACACCTCATAAAATTCTCATTGCTTTAGCCTGGAACGAGCGCAGTGACCGCACCAGCCCATGCTAAAAACGCTGGAATATTCCGCGGCAGGCGCCGGAACGCCGCTGTCCCGGCACAGCTCAGGTCCGGGGATGCTCAGGAGAGAAGCACGTGCTCGCAGCCTGGCGTATCAAATGCCTCATTTGACAGGGCAGGAGATTTCGGGGGAGATTTTGATCTCCTCTGCAACACTGCAAAGTGCAACCAAATTGATTCCCTCGGGACTCTGTCCTTCCTCATGTCCCCGTACAGGGCAGCACTCTCGGATGTCCCTACTCTTCTTACTGAGTGCTGAGCTGGAGAAAAGCAGCTCTGGGGCTTCTCGGGGAGTGTTTTCAAGCAGGATGACCTGCGGGAACAGCCCCAGAGCCCAGCCCCTTCCCTCAGCAGAAACACACTGTAGGTGCTGAGGGATCCTGCTGCAGCCAGGGGCTGCAGGGTTTCCCTGCTGCATCTCCATCTCTGCCAGCTGAGGAGGGGACACGGAAGGGCTCAGCACTTCATTTCCCCACAAGCACCCCATACTGTGGGGCTGGGGGCTCCAATCACACCCCCAGCCATGCCCAGACCTGTGCCTGCTCTGACATTCCTGTCTTTGGCTGTGAACAGTTGTTCTGACCGAGCTCAAAATGCTCCAGGGACAGCGAGCACTGCCAGCAAATACATTAATGAGAACAAAGCAGCTGGGGGGAAGGAGATCAGCTCTGTGCATCTTGCCAGGCTGCTTTTCTCCTACCTTCCCTCTCGGCAACTGTAAATAAGGAGAACTGAGCTGGATTAGAGGTTACTGTCCCAATCAAGGGGACTTTTGTATGTCCTAAATCATTTTCCCATCCCATCTATGCCACGGCCACGGTTTCTCCTGCCCTCAGTGCCAGCAGGCCAGAAGGTGCATTTCAGGCACTTTGAGCAGGAGATATCTCTAAATGACAAGAATGCAAAAGGCAGGTGGGTTTCCCACAAGAGTAGCCATGTGCAAGAGAAGTTGCTTCCCACTGAGCACCAAGAGAGCCAGACAGCCCTGCTGGCAATGCCCACGGTCCTGCAGCACAAAGGATCACGTCCAGACTGAACAAAATGGAGAGGGAGCAAAAACTCAGGAATGGGGCCATCAGGCAGCAAATAGAAAGCAAAATGCCAAAGCTTGGGTGCCTTTTTCCATGCCAGTTCTGCTGGGTGCCCAATGCCCTGCTGCTGCTGAGGGCAAATATTGTCCTGCATCGTGGGTCCCCAGGGCTCTGGCAGGGGCAGTCAGGCAGGAATCTGCCAGCAGCAGCAGTGACCAAGGAGCTGGATTCCTGCTTCAGCCCTGCCTATCACACTGTGAGCTCCATCCTGAAGCAATGCAGATTTGGGATGGAGGAGTCTCAGGGGCACCTGACAGTTCTGGACATGCCCAGCCCAGCTATCCCTCTTCAGAGGGAGGTGATTTTGCAGGAGGACAAAACCAAAATAAAGCAAGCTGTGGCATGCAGAGGAGAAGATGCCAGTGCCGGGGCTTGGACCAACCCTTGGTCACAGGAAATATTTATAACAATTCTCACTCATCAGACAGACCTTGATCACAAAGGAGTTGGTGTTGTACACAAATCATTAAATTATAATTTGTTCTTGCACACAGAGAGGTGCAGAAGTGAGCTCAGGGCTGTCCAAGGATGCAAAACACAAAGGTATTTTGCCTCTCCTCGTATCACTACCCAGCAAGCATCTCCCCAAGGATCTCCAGTGCCCCTGCATCACAAGCTCTGGGAGGCATCTTCTCAGCCTGGGCAGGCATTTTGGGAACAGTTTGCACTTCCCAGCACAACCCACCAGCCCCCATTTGTCCTCAGGATCAACTTGTTCAGCTTTAGGATCCCAGCTAAGCCCACCTAATTCAAAGCTCCATCTCTGCAAGCATTTACTGCTCATTCCTGGCACGATTGACCCTGGAGACCTGGCAGTCTGCTCAGCTGGGAAACAGAGATCACATTTTCCTTTCAAGGGATTTTGGGTTATATTTGGGCAGCAGGAGCAGGATGGGAGCTGAGAGCAGCAGCCTTGGCCCCACCACCACTGCAGAGGTGGGAGATGGGCCAAGCACTGCCAAGAGCATCCCTGTGCAATTCCCCACCCCAGGAGCAGCTGAGCTGCTCAGGATAGTGCAGGTCCTTCACTCATTTCCTTCTTTTCCTTCACCATCTGCACTATTTATTACTAAACAAATTTCAGAGGCTCGGGTGTGATAACAGGGCTGAAAAGCCTGGATTGCTTTTGTTTACCAGACCCAGAGGGATCCAGCTCCTGTCCCCAAGAGCCACTAAGGGATCTGAACTCACAGGGCTACAACAAGGCTGCTCCAAACAGAAATTCTCTATTTTTCTCTTAAGTTCAAAGAAATTCAGATAAATTCCTTCTCATTAGTTTCGACTTATCCTAAATCTGAGCAAGGCTTGTGGTGACAGTGCCAAATTTAGGGAAGGAGGCTTCCTCTCCAGACCCAGGCCACCTTTGCAGACCTATGGAGCCTGACTTGTTCCACGTCTCACCCTGGAGACTTAACCAGCAGTCTATTAAAATCAGGTCATTTATTTAGGTACTTAGATCTGGACTTCAAATAGCTAAAATTAGTCAGGAAAGTTGCACTTTTCAGGCTTTCTCATCCCATGCCTCAGTTTCTAAAACCAGGGAAGAGAAGAACAATTATTTCTCTCCAACCCTTTCGAAAGCACTCAGAGATCTTCAGATGACAGCGCGATTTGGTGCAGACGTATTCATTATTCTTCCCCTCCATGGAGCAGTGTTAAATCTTTCTCCATATAAAGTCATTTTCTAAATTAGGTAAAGACGGTGAGTTTTGCGCTGAGCACATGTGGGTATTTTTATAAAATGTTTAAAACTTCTTGTCTGACTTTTCCTTCCCTTGAAGGACAACGTACTGAATTAAACCCTGATGTGACCCCGTTTCATTTCACCCTCGAGGAGTTCTCAGCAAGACTTTGCCAAAAAGTAACATTAGCGAGTTCTCTTCCTCACAGATCACGAATGGCAAAGTTTGGCCTCATGTGCTGTTTGGGCTTAGTGGGAAGAAAGGGGCTGGGGGTGCTCTGGGACAGCCCCCACAGGGTTTAACACATTGCTTTTGCTATCCAGAACCAGACAGGCGAGTCCACAAGAATCCCACAGGAACTGCTGTCACAAATGGAGCCTCCAGCTCATCTCCAGTTTCCATCCCTGCCTTGTTCTGCTCAGCTAGAAATGCTGCCAAAGCGGCTGTGTGGCTGCTGGCTCCACTCCCCAAAATGTGCACCATGATGGAATCATCTGTGGTGGGTCCCAGGCCAGAGAGAGGATACTCTCCTCACTCAGGTGGGCAGGACTGAGTGTCCCCACCTACTGTGGGTCCAGGGCTGGGGACAGACACTTTCCTGCAGAGGGTGTGACCCTGAGATTAGCCTTTGAAGTTCTCTCTTTGGGAGGGAAGAAGAGGGGATTTTTTTTCCCCTGCTAATAGAGGGTTGCATTGCTGGTAGTGATGCAGAGATGGGAGAGATCAGCCCTTTACATCTAGTCCTTCACTGGGAAATTCACCCCTTACAGGGAGCCTGGCTGGGGACACACTCCCTGGCTCTGAGGCACAGGTGCAGGGTGAGCCTGGCTCTGCATCAGGAAAACAAAACACAGTTGGGTCCGAGGAGATAGGCCCGAAGTCAGGAGGACAGAAGTGAAAAGGGGGAAGTGGCACCGGACCCACCAGGGAGCAATTCCTGCCAGGTGCTCCCCATGGCCCTGCTGGCTGCACTGGGGCTGCAGATCCTAAACCCAGACAGCAAACACGGGAAAGGTCACCCCTGCTCAGCCCAGCACGCTGGAGCAAAACCGACACTGTGTCAACAGGGAAAAGGTTTGAGCTGAAGCAAAATAAAACATCAATGCCAAGAAACGTGCCTGCACAGGGCTTTGGGAAGGTTCAGTGTCTTGGCCAGCAGTGGGCTGGAAGGGGGGGTCACAGGGGACAGTGTCACCAACCAGCTTCAGGCTTTACATGGCAAAACGCTTTGGCTCTCCCTGCACAACGATGCTGTGCCAGGAACATGGAGGGGACTGTCTGACTCCCATCCTGCATCCCACCTGTGACTGGCAGTGAGAGGAGCTGGGAATGCCAGAGAAGACCCCCAGGAAGGCTTTGAAAGGGCTCCAGCTGCCAGGAATGGGGCAGCCAGTGGCTCAAGATGTACCTGGCAGAGGGTGGCAGAGATGCCAGGAGCAGGGGGTGGGAACCCCCAGCTGTAGTGACAATGATCATGACCAGGGGGGATGTACAGGAGCTGTGACCACACACTGTCCCCTCCCCACAGCCACCAGGACCCCTGAGCAGAGCCCCTGTTGGCTCACCCCTGCACCACCACTTGGCACAGCACAGTTTTTGGGGCTTCCCACGGTGCCCCCACTCTCTCTGGGAATAGAGATGATTCCTATGGACACAAAACAGGACCCAAAGCACTGTAAGGAAGGAAGGGACTGCAGACTCCCAAGGGACACAGCATGGGAACATCAGGGACAGAGGATGGCCAGCACTAGCCCTGGCATCTGAATACCGCAGTAAAAGTTTCTTATCCTCCAAAACAACTTCCTGAGCTTAAATTTCTGTTATTTTTAACCTCACTGCTGCATTATAAATAACCACCAGGCCCAGTGCTTGCCTCCCAAGCCAGCCACTGCGGGTTCCTACTCCAGCTGGGGCAAACTTTATGGCTTTGGTTTTCCAAGAGCTGATCCACTTGGAGGAGAGCCAGAGAAAAGCCTGACCTGCAGGGAGAGGCCAAGGGAACCAGAGCTGCCCTGTGGAGCTGCAGGGTCAGGAGGCACTGAGACCATCCCTAGCAGGAGGGGAAGGGGTCACTGGGAAGGGGTCACCAGTGTGTGGGTGGGAGAGTGGGTCCAGTGAGGGGATGTTTCCCAGGAAAGTCTGGCTTCTCCCATGGAGAGCATCCCAAAAACCTCTCGATGCACTCACATGCACAACTTGGTTTTCCTCACCCAAATTTACCACCTTTTCAGGTCCAGCAGCCAGTCAGCTGCCCAGCTCCCTGGGGATGGAGCTGACATGGAACAGGGGACATACTAAGGGGACAGCATCTTTCCCAGACCCTGCCAGCATGCAGGGAGGGATGGGCAAGGGCTGCTCAGCTCTTTGCCAGAGCCTCTTCCCCCTCCAGCACCTGCAGCTGGGGGTGAGCAGAGCTCCCCAGGGCAGGGCAGGGCAGGCCAGGCCAGGCCAGGCCAGGCCAGGGAGGCTGCAATTGGGAGCTGGTTCCCACTGCCATCTTTCCGTTCCCTTTTTGTGCAGCAAAGGTCGCTCCGGCATCCTGGGCAATTGTTCTCACAGTCTGCAAGAATGAGATTAGAACTTCCCTGTTTGGCAAAAACGAGCAGCAAAGGGATAATAAAAAAGAAAGAAAAAAAAACCAAACCAAAACCAAAACAACAACAACAAAAAAAATCCAGCAACAAGAAGAAAATATTCAAGTTGCTCCAAGGCATAAAGTCAGTCCAGCCCTCAGCACAGTCCCCATGAAACTGCGGCTGCATCCCTCCCAGTCCAGGGAGTCCCCATACAGGCAGGCTGGAGGAGAGGCAGACCTTTTGTTAGCAGCTCAGAAACTTTTCCTAGTGGAAGGTTCCCCAAAGCACTGGGAATTTCGGCCCCGAGCTGTTTGCTTTCTGTATTTTTGCAGATTTCACTTGTGGTTCAGAGGAATCCAGGCACAATTAGAGCCACTGCCTTTCACTTGCCAAAGCCCAGCACAGCCACACCAGGACCCTCTGCCCTAAAACCCCACAGAGCCAAAGGGCTCTGCCCTGCATCTCCTCTTTGCACCAGGGTGATGGCCAATGCTAAGAACTTCCAGGGAAATGCTTGTGGAGGACAGACTCCCCCTGCCAATCCCAGAAGCATATCCCAGAGCCATCCTGGCAGAGGGAACAACCTCCCATTCCTTCCAGGTGCTTTCTTGCACTGGGAAGATGAGGGTCAGATGAGGTGCTGTTGGATAACAACTCCCACAGCCATGCCATCCTCCTCCAGCCCTTCCTCTTCTGCCACAAGGTGAGAGAGTGCCCCATGCCAGGGCTCAGGAAGCAGCTTGGCTGCTTCACTCCCAGCTTTCAGGGGTTTTTCCCTTCCACATTCTGCTCCCAGGGATGCCTTTGGAGGTAGCAGGACAGCTTGTGCTTCCCACGGGGTGGAAGAGGCTGCTCCTCTCTACAGACACCTGTGCTCCCAGCAGGGATTTTTAAAGACAGCCTCAAACCTGAGGGCTGGGATGCAGCATCCTCCTGTATTATTGCTTCTGCTGGACCCCCTTCTCAGCCTGCAGCCCCTGCCTTGCACAGCAGAGACTGTGCCCTGCAAAGCAGCCCAAAATAACTCAGAGGACTGGTCCAGAACTTTGCACTTCCCAGATATTGCACCCAAGTGGGGCAAAGTGGAACAGGATCCCCACTGGCCCTGGTCTTTCTTGGGAAGTCACTTGAGCAAATCCCACAGGCACTGGAGAGGATGGACCTGAACCCAAGTCCTGGAAAAGGAACCAAGAGTGAGGTGCCTGGGGTGGTTTGCACTCCAGCACGGCACAGCTGGACCAGGAGGGAGGTTTATAGAGCAGTCAGTCTGGAGAAGAGCAGCTCCAGCACTGCCTGCCCCATCCCACAGCGCTGAGAACGGGAGAGCAGCAACCACTGCCGAAACCAGGCAGGGAGAGCCAGACAGAAGCCTGCGCTCCACTCTGTCCCCTCTGCCCCTCTCCCCTTGCTTCCCACGGGATCCTCCCATCTGCGGGAGAAGCAGCAGTGAGAAAAATCAGGGATCGGCTGCAGAAAACAAACCATGAATTAAAAAAGACTGCAGCTGCTCATGGCAAAGCCCCGGTTCTCAGAGCAGCATCCCACCCTGCCGGGGGTCAGCCGCCCCCGGAGCGAGCTACGTGCCCAAATCAAAGGCAGGCGCAATCAGAGCGATCCAAGTAACACACGCAAATGGGCGATTTGCAAATAAACAGAGCGAGCCGGCGGAAACGGCAGGGGAAGGAATGCTCTCTGCTTTCAGAAGGTTGGGATCTGCTGGTGGGCAGTCCAGGAAAGGAATGCAGTGACGTCTGTCCAGCTAATAAATTAGCGAGCTGAATAATTCAGGGTGTATTATTCGCCTGGTTTTCCTTCCCCCGAGGGGGTGCTGAGCTTGCAGCAGGGACGGGGCAAGAGCCAGGGACCCCAGCGGGAGGGAGGGACCCAGGTGAAGCATTTGCTGCCAATGCTTCCAGGCAGGGCCCGAATTTGGGCAGTTTTCACCCTGGTGATGGAGCGAGTGGGGAACAACAGAGGCTGGGATGTCATGCCAGGAGATGTGGCAAGTGATGGGGACCACACACACGTTCTCATGATGGGTGACAGCTGAGGGTACGGCTAGTTTGGATCACTGGCAGTGTGGTGTCAGTGAAGGGATGGCCAGGGTGGGCAGAGCACTCAGCCTCTGCACTCAGCCCCCGAGGCCATACCTGGTGTCCCACTGGCTGCCTCTGCTGCCCCAAAAGTGGGGTCATGCCCACTGGTGACATCCAGAATCAGAGTCACTGCCTATCCCTCAAGGCAGATCTTAACCCCCAGCCTTGCATGTCCATGGGGAGTAAGTGGAATCTGAGTCTCACATCCCCCATCACCCCACAGTCTGTCATCTCCTGGGTGAACCCATCACCCCACAGCTCATCACTTTTCAGGCTCCCTCAAACCAGGGCCACCCCACGTTGGAGTGAACAATGAAGCCCAAGACACTGCAGGCACAGAACAGGATCACCGTCCTCCACATGCAATGAAATCCCCCCAAAACACCGTGGTCCCACACCTGAACTGGGGAAAAAACTCTGAGCATCTGTTGAGAGCAGCGGGGAGGGTGTGGGAAGCACATCCAGCACCAGCCTTCCCGCGCCCCCCCAGCCCCTGGGGGTTTCTCTCCCTCTTTAACAAGCTGTCGCTCCCAGGGAGTGGTTTCCTCAGCAGTGACGTGACCCAGCTCCCCCAAGAGGCAGGGATTCATTCTCAGGGTTATAAAACCCCACAGCCGCCCCCAGGCTGGGTTTTCCCTCCATGGGGCCATGCTGGGAATCCAGCAGCAGGGAGCAAAGGGCAGGAGCTTCCCTACGAGCCTTTCACTCCAGAGGTGAAGGGGAGGAAGAGGAGGAAGATGGTGATGTCCTGTGCCTCCACCACAGCAGCAAAGGGACCAGTGACCATGGCAGAGGCTGCCCTGCAGCTCTGTGGGTGCTGGCAGGAGGATGAGGGTCCCAAAACCATGGCAAAAGGCAGAGTGTGGATGGTGTGGGGACAAACTGCAAAGCCCCTGTGAGGGTGCACCCCACCATTACTGAAACCCAGGGCAGTGCCCTTGGCCAGTCAATGGACAGACCCTGAGTCCACCCAGGTTATTTTTAATTAGAAACCAAGCAAGTCATTAAAATCCAAACCCAAAGCAGTGGCTCCATTCTCAGGGACACACTGGGGTAAACTCAAGAAGGGGATGCTCCAGAACTGAGCCAGGACCTTCAAACAACTGCCCTGCACCTTCAAACAACTCAACTGCCACAAAGAGCCCCCAGCAAACTGTGAGTGGGGAGCAGGGGAAAGTGACCCCTGAGGAGCCCATCCCTCCCTGGCAGGGTTCAGCCAGGGAGATGTTCAGAGGAGGAGAGCAGAGCAGCAGCAAGAGTGCTGCCATAAACAACAGCCAGGTTTACAAGGCCCCAGGGACCAGGGAGGCTGCTCCATTACCAAATCCCCATTTTCCTGGGGAAATAGCAGGTGCTCAGGAACAGCAGCTGCCAAGATACAGTATTTATATACATGCATATGTATTTTAAGAAGTAAAATACAAAAATTGTCCGCATGAGCAAGAGGAAGGTTGTGAGTGGTGAGAGAAAAGCCAGAGAACTGCCAGTTCCCAAATATTCATTCCACTTCACTGGTTTGGGATGACACTCTCCCTGCAATTCCCTCATTGCTGATGGGGACAGGACAGATTTTGGGACTTCCTGAGCCCCCTGTGATCTCAAGTCCCCAGGACCTGCCAGTGCAGAGCTGGATCCCATGAGATCCCAGCCCCTTATGCTGCTTGTGTGCAGGGAGCCATTCCAGCAGGACTGCAACAGAGGGACAGGCCAGCAGAGCCAGCCACCCCCTGTGGGGCTGCTTCCATGGGGTTCCCCCAGCTGAGCTGCAGGGACCTTTGGGGGGACCCTGACAGAAGGATGGGGGACACAGAGCCACCCAACATCCCCCCCCACGGGAGCGGGATCACAGGGCTGGCTCCATCCCAAAGGGACCACCCCAGGGATGTCCCCCTCTCCCCACTACCACCTCCAGGCAGGAGCAAGCACCCCGGGGGGCTCAGCACTGTCCCTCTGTAACCCCCAGGAGGCAAAACAGGACTATCAGCCTCCTTGTCAGGGGTTTCCATCACACGTCTTCCCCTCCCTGGGTGGCAAAGGGGCTCATGGGGCACATCCTCCCTCAAGCCATCATCCAGGAGGAGCTTCCAGCACCAGCTGCTCCCCTAGGGAGGAAGGGGAGAGCTGGGGCCAGGGAAGAAGAAGGCCATGCACAGAGGGAACAGCATGAGAAAACCAACCCACTGTCAAATGTGCCAAGTTGTGCAACACTCGAAATGTCACTGCGGGTTCCTCTTTTGTTCCCTCAGCCCCAAGCAGGAAAGCCAGACTCCCCCTGCCAACGGGGCCCCCTGCCCTCTCCTCATTTCATTTCCAGCAAAGCCAAAGCCTCTCGGGTTTCCCCGCAGCATCCCCAGTTCGGGCGGCTGCTGCCAATGGTGCGTGTCAGCAAGAGCGAGCTGGAGCCAACAGGACCGTGCCCGGCCCCGGGGTCACGACAGAGAGGAGCCATCCCCCCCGGCTGTGCCGGCACGCCGCAGTGCCTCCCTGCCCTCCCATCCTGCCTCCCTCCTCTCTCCAAGAAAAACATTTCACCTTTTTCCTCCTTCCAGGCAGCAGCGCCTCTGCGTATTTGCAGTGGGTGAGCAGCAGCTCAGGCCGCCGGCAGCGCTGGAGCAGCAGCCGCCTCATCCCGCACCCAGGGCAGCAGTGATGCCCGTGATGCCTTGGGCGCGTTCCCAGGTGTCCCTGTCCCCCAACCCCACCACTGACCCAGCGTTAAAAAACCACGCAAAACAGGGCCAGGCGAGATGGTGAGCGGCAGCCCTCCTTGAAAAGCAAACCCAGCGAGAATCGCGCACCAGCTTAATTAGAGGGGAGAGAGGCAAGTGGCTGCAAACCGGAGAGGAGCCTCGTTAGAGGTTACGCAACCATTTCTTAATCAACGGAGCTGCTCCACCGAGTGCGGCTGGCGAAGCCGCTCGGGTTTGGCCGGCGCCCGCTCTCGGCCGCGGCCGCCCGGGCTCAGGTTGCCGGCAGGGTGGGTGCAAGGCAGCGCCGGGAGCGCCTGTGCGGCTGCGAGTGGGGACATAATGCAAAATGACAGTATTTACACTCCACTCTCCAGGAACATGCGTGCGGGTGGTCTCCCCAGCCCACCCAGCGCCAGCTGCCTCTACCCAGCGCTGGTGCCCCTCTATCCGTGTAGGATGCTGCGCCATCAGCCTCTCCAGCGGCGAGGAGCTGCTGAGGAAATGGGGCGCACAAGCACCCTGCGAGCAGTTTCCCCAGCAGGCAGCCTGCCTCGGTAATTTTAGAACATGCCAGTTTGCTAAAGCACCCTCCGCACCTCCAGCAGCAGCCTGCAAAGCTCCGTGTTCTCCCCAGCTTTTATTTGGGCAGGCGTGGGCCAACCACGAGGAGCGGGGAGTGCCCGGCGATGCCAGCTCGCCCAGCCAGCTGCTTCCCCGGCTGTCCCGGCAGCTGGAGTCGTGGGAACACACCAGAAATCGCTAGAAAAGCATGAAAACATAAATCACACTTCTCATCTGCAGCTCAGGGTGGGACTGGAGGCAAAAAAAAAAGCTGCTTTTTGTGCCCATTTCTAAGCTCGTTGTGTCGGTGCTGGTTTCACTGACTCCCTACCAGCACGAAGGGAAATAACAGCCAAGGACAGGGGCTGAAGCATTGAGACCACGGGCACTTCCAGGAGCTCTGCCTGGCTCCCAGGGACACAGCTGGAGCACAGTTACACCAGCACTGAGCCCTGCCACCCCTCCAGCACCGCAGCCGGCCCGTGCTGCTGCACCCGGAGCAGCACAGGGGATGCGTCCTACACCCGCCCTAGTATCCGATGGCCTCACAACCCGCAGCATCCTCAGCTTCATGCTGGCCACAGGGCACTGCAGGTAGCGAGGTGGGAGGAGGAAGAGGGGGAGGAAGGTCCCACTGACACGCTCGTCCAGCCAACAGGGTTTTTTCTACCTTTTCACACGCAAAGTAACCCCCGCCTATTTAACGGTGATGAGGTATTTCAAGCCACGCCCGGTGGCACCTGCTGCGACCTTCTCCGAAGGCACCGTTCATTCATCCCGTCTGCCCACGCGTCCTCGGCGGCGACAGCAGGAAGGGCTGGGGGGTCCCCAGGATCTGTGTCACCTTGCAGGGAGCTGGCATGGGGACACTGACGCCAGCCTCCTGTCCCTTCTGCTCCTCCAGCCAGGCCAGGTGAGATGCCAGGTGAGACCTGCTGTTTCAGCAGCCTGCAGAGACCTGACATGTTCATCTCCCCCACTGCCCAAGCAGGGCAGGATCAGACCCCGTGGGAGCTGCCAACGGCATTTTCCCTTTCCCCCTCCTCCAGCCCAGCTGCAGCGAGGGGTCGTGGGAGGTGGGAACGAGGCAGCAAAAAGCATCGAACATGGCACCAAACCCGGCCATAAATAATCTCCTGAGCACAGCCAGGTTTTACAGCCTTTCCCTCACCTTCCTCCGGCAAACCTGAGAGCGTCCTGGATTCCTAACCTGGAAACGGAGTGAGACAGTGGAAATAGCAGCGATTTTCTTCCCTCCTCTGAAAGGATGGGGGAAAGAAAGCAGCACTGTTAGGGCGAGCTGCAGCCTCACCCAGCTCCGTGAATCAGGGACAGTGTGACCCCAAGAGGACCCAAAGCACAGCTCCTACACCCCCTTCCCATCCTAGGAGATTTCATCTCACGTTTAAAATGCAGGATTGCCAAAAAGATCCTGCCTCACGTTGCTTTTCCTGTGTGCCTGGAGGCAAATCATCTCGTCTGCCATATGCATCAGTTCAGTGTATAAAATTTCATGGAATAATAACAACAAGGTTTTGGTTTTTTTTCCCTCCTCCCTGCTGTGCTCTCCTGCCTGCTGGGAGTGCAGACTCCCCAGGGAAGGCATTGGCTGTCTCCATACTGTGCTGCCCGGCACGGCTGCACCCATGGGTGCCACATTCCACAAGGACGTGCTGCTGCTCAGCCCGGGTGTCCTTGGGAGATAGACCAGGAAAAACAACCTGCCCTCCCCACCTTCCCTCAGGGTATTTAACACCAACGTGATAATCTCCTCTCCCCACACACACACACATGGGTTTTCTTGGAAGAGCAATAAAGGAGAATAAAAATGGGAGTCAGAGAATGCTGGATATTTGCTAAGCCACCACCCTGGAAAGGCTCAGCTGGTCCGAAAGTGAAGGGAGGGATGTCTACAGCTCCCGTCCATGCTGATGGGGACCTGGGGGGGAAGCATTGCTTAACGCCTTGACTGCATCCCACCTTTCCTGGCTGGGAATCTTGCCCCTCCAGTTCAATCAGCTGTAGCCTGAAGAACGGGTGATGAAAGTGTAGTGGGTAAGGGACCAGGTTTGGGGGTTGTCCTGGCTTTTGTTGTCCTGTCACAGGGGTATAAGTAGATTTTCACGGGACAGCCAACCACCAGCTTCAGCCCACAGCATCCTTCAGGGCTGCCAGCAATGACAACTCTGCCAACACCAAAACCTCTGTCAACAGTGAAGTCTCTGCCAACACTGAAACCTGCACTACAGCAGCAGCTCACCCCAGGCCAGCTCTCAGCCTGTACCAGCCCTTGGTGGGGATGTGTTAGTTCAGTCACCCAGGCCTATTGATTCAGGAGCATTAATTGGTCTTCACTGTTCAAATACTGACCTCAATTAGAGCCACTTTTCCTTTTTTCCTCTTTTTTTCCCCTTTGTTGACTCCTTCCCCTTGGCTCTGCTAGTTTAAATACCAGAATACCTACACTGGCCTTAGGGAGATGTGGTGTTAACTGTGCATTTGTATCTCATTTATAGCCAGGCTCTTCTCAGCCTTATTAAGCAGGTCCCTAAAATATGGGGGGGGAAAGACACCCACTGCAGGGGATTTGCTGCCAGCTCGGAGCTGCCCAGTCATTTAGGGGGTTTCGGAGATGGCACTGCCAACTCTGAGCTCTTGCTTTGAACAAATCCCTGATTTGGACAGCGCTCAGCTGGAGTGGTAGCTCAGTCTTTCCCCACCCGTGCTGTGCATATCCCAAAGGAGCCCCACAGCTCAGCCTCCCTGCAGCCCACCCGGCCTCCAGCCCCCCGCTCACCCGGAGCGCAACAGCCCTTGAAGTCGCTCTAATTATCTTTATTTCCTTTCACTGATTCCCTACCCATGGCATCCCAAGCCAAAGCCCAGGAGAAAACAGCCGGGATTTCAGATTTAATTAAACCTTGCTGAGCAGGCTGCAGCCTTCCTCCGAGGCTGGCGCTGCTGCCGTTATCACCGAGCCTCCTGCATGCAGCAGGATCAGCCACTCCAGCACCAGGGAGCCAGAGGGGGCAACCCTGGCATGGGGCTACCTGCTGAACCCAAGGCTAACTCCCATCCCAGAAGCAAATACTTGTCAGGGTAAGAAGCCTGCTGGCTGGAAATTTTATCCCAATTCCCTGTTTATTTGTTGATTTAACCAGCTTTCTGCTGGTTGAATGGAGGCCTGAGATCATCAATCAGGGCACAGCACAACTGCAGAGGTGTCTCTTTGCTGCCAGCCCCAACAGCCAGAAGAGCTTCAGCACAGATTTTCCAGTTTAATGTCTGACCAGGATGGACCCACAACTCCAAACTTTCCACAGAAAACACCTCCCCCACAGCACCTGCTCTTGACTCACATTTATCTTCCCATAACACAGAAACCACAGGGAAAACTCCAAAAGTTTCCAAATTGCCCAGTCCCACTCAAAGAGCACTTGAGCAAAGTCAGAGCTCCCATTCCCTAAAAAAGCAGTGGGATTTGGACACCACTGAAGGTGTCACCTAAAGGTGTCTCCCAGCCCCACACAGACCAAGCAAAAGCTGTGAGGAAAAAAAAAGAGAGACAATAGGTAGGTCTGAAAGTCCACCAAAAAAAAAAAAGAAAAAACAAACCAGAAAAACCTAACCAGCTCTGCTCACAGTCTTTAAAACATCAAAACTGTAAACCTTCCCAAAGCCATCACATTTATTCACATGAATGTTTACAGAAACCAGGGATACTCCTAAGTGTCCACGCAGGCCTCCCATTAAAAACACATTGCGACAACGGAGGGAGAAACGCATTTGCAAGAAATGCTCCAATAACTCCAAATAAATGAATTCCTAAAATTTTCAACCTCTTAGTGGATAAATTCGGGGAAGGCTGCGTTTGCTACAGTGGTTCAGAGCAATTGCTGCACCCAGCACGTGTAGGCAACTTGACATGCACAGTGTTTTACACAAACCTCAGCACGGTGTGACCCCAGCAAACCCTAGCTACAAATTCTAATTAACCTGTAACAGCTCAGGCTGGTTAATGAGCTGCTGAGCAAGAAATGGCAGAGGCTGCATGAAGAGACAGCGTGTGTCCTGCTGCCTCCCCCCCACTGAGGAGGGACACTCCCAGCCTCTACACCTCGTTTTAGTGGCTTGGAAAACCCCAGCTTGAAGATGAGGTGACTCCAGAAACCACAAAGAAAACCCAGCTGTGAGTATCCTCCTGCGACACCATCCTGCCTGTGGTGAGGTGGTTTCCAGCCCTCCAGTCCTGAGCACCTTTTAAATTTCTCCTCCTTCAGTAATCCAAAGCCCATCAGATTCAAATTCAAATTATTTTGCCCTCCCTCCTCCTCCCCCCCAAGTCCTGCTGCTGTCATGAGGCAGACAAAAACCGGATAGCAAGCACCTCCCACATCTTCATCAGCCTGGGAACACCCTACAGGACTGCCCCCGGGGCACCCTACATGCCTGGTTCCCATAAAGCCCCTGGTTTCCTGACGCCCTTGGGAACCTCCTCCCCGGTTTCACCCCAGCCCCACCTCCCCGCAGCGGTGGGTTCACCTCGGGATAAATCCCACCACCACCTCCCCGAGCAGAGATCTAACAGAGGATGCTGAGAAGCTACCGGGCCGTTTCCATGGGTACGTGAGGCACATGTTGCTATGTGATACTCGGTCCGTTTCCATGGAGACAGCAGGGCTGTCACCACGCAGGGCTTATTAGTTGCCATGGCTATTAAAAGGCGCTTGTCCTCTGGGACCTGGAAGGACCAAGGCCACCGCCTTCCCCTTCTCTCTCTCTGGGATGGCACCAGCTCTCCAGGATCCCACTGGGGACCTGGCCATGCCACAGGGATGGGCAGCTCCAAGCTAAGCTGAAGAGGGGAGCCCAGTCCTGCATTTTTCCATGGAGAACCACAGGTGCCCCAGCCCAGGGGGTGCCTTCTCCATAAGTGAGCAGAGCATCCCAGCCACAGGCTTTTACTGGTGTAGTTACAGCTGACACAGAGCCCACACAGCAGGGTGAGTACTCAGGAGGGCCCAGTTGCCATCTGCCCACTGAACTGTCACACCTACCCTTCAGCACAGCACAGAGAATCTCTGCCCCACTTTGTATGGTGGATTTGGTGTGGCCAAATCCATGTGGCACCAGGCAAAACCACCACAGAGCTCAGCCCTTACAGACAGGGCAGAGCTGCAAAATACAGACAAGAGCTTCACCCTCCTGCCTCCCTCAGCCTGCTGCAAACAGGCTGGCACAGCCCCTGTCTGCTGCTTCCAAAGCCCATTTCTCCAAGCATGGAGAGCTCCTTGCTCCTTTCTTCAGTCCCTGGCACAAGATCCAGCCCTTAGTCTCACCCTAATCCAGCAGCTCCTGCCACAGCCCTGCACCCACCACGCCATCATCTCTCCAACTACATCCCAGGAACAGAAATAGAGATGCAAGAAAACCCTGGCTTTTATTTATTTTAAAATTTTCCCCCTTCAGACAGTCCCAGGCCCCATTTCAGAGCCCCCACACTGCTTGGCCAGGACAGCATCTGAACCCATCTCCATCCTACCTCAAATCACCTCCCCAACAGGCCCTAAATGGGTTTTTATGCAGCTATATAAACCCTTATAGAAAATAGTTACATGCTCTATTAAATAAATTAAGGGTATTATTTTCTCATCATTCTGTTAGATTTTCTAGGAAGGATGTAATTTTTTCATTTAACTCCAGTGGACCAAAATAAAATAAAAAAAAACCCACAACCAGAAACCTATAGAAAGGTATTACCCTGTAGTGGAAAATTAGATTCCTCCTACACGATACTATAGGATGATTTAAATACAACATATAGGAATATAACATGTTATTAAATTGTATAGCATCTTTCTAGAAAGACCTACAGTATAGGATTTTAAAAATTACTCACAGAACCTATTATGCTTCAATCCAGCCCAGCTGGTTTCCTTTCTATTACATGCTGCAACTTTTCCTAAAAGGCTCAGGTTTTAATTGTGTCTTGAAATGCTGCTGCAATCACACTCCAAGAATGGCTCTAAACTCCACAGTGGGAAACGCCTTGGGGTGGGATGGATGTGGGGGTGGATGGGACTCTGCACTCTCCACAGCCAAAAAATACTGTAATTAGCAGAGGGGAGAAGGGTCCAGTCAGGGCCCAGGTGCTTGGCTTCGTGGGCATGAAATAATTCTGTATTTCAATTCCATTTCTCTCCCAGCACTCACCATCCTAAATATTTGGGGTATTCAAGTAGTTACTGATGCTCCAGTACCACACACTCATCCTCTTCCCCCATCTTCCAAAAAAACCCAAAAAGGGTTACAGAAAAAAAGTTGCCTGTAGCTGTTGCCATAGAGACTCTCCAGCTCGGCACAGAAACCCAAAATCTTGTTAAAAATGGAAGAATTTAAGATTTTAATCAGTGGAAACACACGGGAGGCCAGGAGCTTCAACGCACATCCTTGCCTTAACAGCAGGATGTGTTCACCCCTCGTTTAACAGCATCCTAAGAGCCAGCTGAGTGCAGGGACAGAAAGGGAGAGGAATGAAAACAATGAAAACCCCATCCGCTTTCGAGTATTTTCTGTCCCCAGCAAAGCAGCCTCTCACTGCCCAGGCTGATTATGGACCAATACCCCACCGGCCAAGCTGTTTGTGTTCCCATTTCCTTCATCCCCTGCCAGAAAAAGAAAAATTCAACAATACGAGCGAGGCAAAATATTTCCCAGAACCACGCCATTTCTCCCATAAACTTCATCTCACCGCCAGCGCGGCCAGCAGTGGGGGAGGAAAAACAAAGGAGAAAACCCTGACTTTTTAGCACCATGAGATGTTTTCACGACCGTCTCGAAATTGCTCTTTTTCTGCTGCATCCTCCACTGTCACTCCTGACCCGGCTTCCACCACAACTGCAAATCAAACATCGTGGGGATAAACTCACTGCTCTGGCATTTTCACTGCTTGGCAGAGCCCTGGCTCCAGCCATGGCCACTGGCTAAGACAAACACAGCCCCGAGCACGCTCCAGCGGCTGCCTTTCCACTGGCGGCATGCTGCGGCGTGCCAAGGTGGCCAAAGGATCTTATTTTACCACCTCTTAAGCCTTGTGATGAGTTTGGGAGGTGATGGCATCCAGCAGCAGCAGCTCGGGGACGCGGCAGTGGTTTCACCTGGCAGCAGGATGCTGGGGATAACCAAAGCCACGGCGTCGGGAAGAGCCTCCAGTGCCAAGGGGTGTTGTGTTTCCTGCCTGAGGATACAGGGCATGAGGAATACCAAAACAAGGACCTTCAAAAAGGAGCAGTGTTGGCCCAGGGAATATTGTTGTATGAGCTCAGCCACTTCAGAGTGATGGAAAAAATCACACACTGACCTGAAGGAGTGGTGGAAGGACTCGGTGTGTGGGGGCTGAGCTTGGGACAGGCCACCAGCATCCACCCAAGGGGCCTGAGGGGAAGCTGGGTGGGAGTGCAGGTACCTGTGGCAACACCCCAGCACCCCAAGCTGCTCCAAAGCCCTGAAGCGGGGGAAGGACGCAGATTTGGGGGCTCAGGTAACTGCCCCCACATTGCCCCAGCACGTTGGCATAGAGGCAAGGTCACTGTCAGCTCTCAGCTTAGGCAAACTGAGGTGTCTCTCCAAAACCTTCTACCACCACCAAGTCCCCATCTGCTCAGCTCCTCACTTTTGCCCTCTGCTGCACATTTAGATGCCCACCAGGATGAAGGTTCATTTGCTTTCCACTAAGCCCATCCCTGACAGCACTGGGAGATGCAGAATGCATCCACCCTACCAGCAGCTCCTCCAGAACCCAAGAGCTGGAGTCAGGACCTGCCTGGCAAGGAAGGCCCTGGAGGGAGATGGTGTGGATGGGGAGTTACAGACTAAAGGAATCACTCCAGCACTGGCTCATCTTTGGAAACAAGATAATTTGGGCTTGAAGAGAGGAATTTTGTGACTGCTGGGACTGGGAGAGGACTTCTTTCTGTGCCTTTGCTCTTCCATTGCAAAAGCAGGTCTCACCATGGTGCAGCCATGTCCTGGGCTCTGGTCAGCCTGTGGTGGGGATATGTATGTGTAAACACACAGTGGGCAATTCTAAAACTGCCCTGGAGTCCCCCCAAATGCTCCTAGAGCCACTGCCAGGCTCAGGGCACGGGCTCTGCTCAGAGACCTTTGCTCCTCTCAGCTCCTCTTTGCTCTGAACTAAAGCAGCCAGGCACTCATAGGGCAGCCAAGCACCTGCACGGCCTTGAGATACAGGGCAGAGGCATCTCCTGCCCTGGGATAAAGGCCATGGACCATTCTCAATCAGATCTCCCAGTGCCCATGCCATGGCCCCAGCCCTGCCCATGCTGCCCCATCCCCCTTGAGCAGCTCCCTCCCTCCCCTGCACTCTCCTCTCTTGCTGTGCCTGTGTGTGGGTGTATTTGGAAACGAGATCTTTCCAGCTGAAATGCAAAATGGCAAATCCCTTTCCTTTTGTCCCCCAGTTCACCATGAGATCTGCAGCTCAACCCCCACTTACTCAACCCTCTGAGCTCCCAGGGCTGAGACAGCCCAGCTTCATAGGGCTATGAGAAAAGAGAAAACAAAACCCAGCACAAAGCCAAGCCCAGAACCCAGCTGAGATGTGAGCATCCGCTGCTGGAGGAGCCAGAGCCCATTTACTGAGATGAAGGCAGAAGTGTCTCCACCCTCGCTGCAGGTACCCCGTGCTGGCCTTGGGCTCCCCTGCTCTTCTTTTCCTGGAAAAAGACAGGATTTCCCTGTGCTGCTGCCATGAGCAGTTTCTGAAGAACTGCCTGTGATGTGCCCACAGCAGGGGAAATTGCTCCCATGGGAATAGCGTGTTGGTGTCTGGAGGGGGCTGCTGTGGGGCAGGATGTGCACCATCCTAAGGGACAGCATGGAAGGATAAAACAGAAGCATCCTGAAAAATACCCTCACCCCAGCAATGCCCCATCCAGGCAGCAGGGCCTGAAGCGATGGGTGAGAGGAAGAGGAGGGTTGGGGGCTCAGAGAACCATTCATGGCCTGGAGACTCCTGCACTGACCTTGGCTGTGCCAGAGAATGGGGTGAACACACACTGCTCAAAGGGGAGTCACACAGGCAGCAAGTTATCCCCTACACCAAGCAGAGTCCAAGGGTTGGAAACCCCCTCAGCTGGAGGAAGGACATCCTGCCACAGCTCAGCCACACAGGGATGCTCCAGCTCAGCTTCACAAGAGGACCATGAAAGGTCAGCTTGGCCCTTGCTGTCACCATCCATCAGTTTCCCAAGCTGCTGACCCTGGGTGTACCCCACACGTGTGGGTACAAAGCCCCAGGACAGCGAGCACACTGAGCTGGGAAGTGCCCTATGCCACCCCCATGGTCTGGGGTGCCTGGGGTCAGCTCACATCCACTGGGTCATCTCCAGGAGCATCCACACAGCATCGAGGGCTGAAAGAGAAGATCTCACCCTTTTTCCTAGGCTCATGGATACCCAAAGCCCTGGGCCAGGGTTACTGAGGGGCAGGCTGATAGGCCCGTCTTATCTCCCCAAGCCATCCTTAACCCCCAAATGACTGCCTAAGGGGCACAAAATCCCAGGCACAGGGAGAAAGGCAGTGGATAAGAGCATGAGGCTCCGGCTGTGATCCATCCCAATTCCAGAGCCAAGAAGCTTCACCTACACCTTTCCTCTTGAGTCAAATCAGGCTCCACACCCCCCAATACTGAGCCAGCCATGGATCACGAACAATAAAGCAATTTATACAAGGCAGAGATCTTCAAGATTTATGCTGTATGCTTGCCATATAGTGCAAACACATTCCCCTCTGCACGTGGCTGGGTCCTTTGTCAGAGGAATTTGGATTTTTGACCCTAGAAGTCAGAACAAATCCCTGAAGGAACATCAGAGACAGACCTGCACAGTGATCCTGAGCAGATTATGGTCTCAGGGGTATATCCCAAGACATATTTATGGCCCTCCAAAGCAAGATAAGTCAATAACCACATACAGTGGCAGTTACAAGTCAGATATTAATTTAATTCCTTTCCTCCCTATCTGCCCAGATAAACATTAATTCAATGGAGCATCAGAGGGCTCCATTATTTATCATTCTTACTGGAGTTTTTTTCTCCCATTAAGATAGAATTGCTACAGCCAGGCTATCTAGACACGATGGTCCAAATTAAAGCCATTTTGCATCCAACACAGGCACGGGGACCACCAGCCCAGACCTGGGATTCGTGTTATTAGCACCGATGCAGGAGGAGGCTGGTTAAAGAGCAGCCCATCAAATGCTCTTAAAGGCCTCGTTCACCCACAGCAGAACAACATTTTATTCCTACAGACCCTGGGGCCAAGCAGGAGCAGAGACATTTGTTCCCTTCCACAGGATCCAGCCAACCTGGCCCTTGGAGTTGCACACCCACTCACAGCAGAACTCCCACCACCTTCTCCCCTCCCCGGAGCAGGGTTCTTCCCAGCTCCAGTCTCAGCCCAGAGTTAAAAATGAGCCTTATTCATGATTAACATCTCTATTTGCATAGCGTGGCTGGCAGCTTAACACCAAATAAATGTTTTGGCAGCAGGAGTCACAGGCATGGGGGTGAGCCCTGCCCTCCAGAAGGCAGTTTCAGCCTCACCATGGGTTAACGAGCACTTTCTAATTGAATTAACAAATCATTAACAAGCCCTATTCACCATCTGGGCAGGGGAGGGCTCTGCCTTGGGCTGCTCTGGCCACCAGAATCTCGGGAGGGAGCGCAGAGGGGGGAGTGCAAAACCTGACCTGATTAAGTTATGAATCACAGGAAATCCCGGAGGCATAAAACCCACCGGGGGTGGTTGGGCTGCCAAGGTGGGTGATTCTCTGTGAGTCCCCTTGCCCAGCCCCACTGCTCCTGGCTGTGGGTTTGCCTCCTAAGCCCCCAGGGTTAGGGAGCATCCTGAAGCTGGTTCAGTGGATGCGCTGGGGGAAACCTCTTGGAAGAGAACCAAATTAGAGATAAATGTGAGGATGCTTTGCACCAGGAACCCTGTAAGTGTGGGGCTAGCGCCTGGATTACAGTAAAAAAATCCCCTTTCCTTTATAAGCTCATCTGTGCCAAGCTCTCAGCTCTCAGTCATCACCTACTTTTTAGCATTTTGTTCCCATTTTCAGCCCTCTCCTGCCCTCACCCTTGGATTGTGCATCCCAGCAGAGAGAGAGAGAGAAAACCGGGATGACACGGGTGACAAAAAAAAAACCCAACACCAAACAGCCACCAGTCCCATGCGCCTAGGAAACACGCTAAAAATCCCAACCAAAACAACATTTCAGGAACAGGAGCCAAACCAATCGACAATTTCCATCTACTTGTGACTAAACCGATGAACTTCTGAGGGCTGAGTCATGGGCATGTCCCGGTCCCATGCACGTGTGCACAGCCAGGATCTGCCCAGCTGTGCCACACCTCGGGCACGGGATGCTGTCCCCAACAGCTCCTTTCCCGTAAGGCTCTAACTAGCACCACGGCAGCCAGCACAGAGAGCAAGCCTCAAAGCTTCCCTCAGCAAATACTCAGGCTGAAAAATGTGTTTTTTCCATCTGCTCGAAGCTTCTTTGCTGGGGCTTTGGTAGAAGCAGATGTGAGAGCATCCCAAAGCACGACCAGTCGTTACTCACTCTGTTATATAAAACCATGAGAATTTCCTCTCCCCCCCCCCTTTCTTTTTTTTGGGTTTGGTTTTATTTCTTAGCACCAGGCCAGATTCCTGGGTGAGAGGCCAAGGCTGGAGAAAGCCAAAGCCAAATGAACCCAGGTTGGGGGAAACCTCTGCGTGCACCACCATCCAAAGGGAACATTTCACATCTAGGCTGCTCAGCAGAGAGCCAAGGCGCTGGGGAAGGGAAAGCCACGATCTGGCCTCGTAACAAACCCAGAAACACTTAGGCCTCCTAATTAACTAGGAAATTCAGCCCTCCCCAAACCACAGTGAAGCTTCAAAGCCCTCCCAACCTGACTCTGGATGCTCCTTCCCCAGTTCCCCAAGGACAGCCCTGTTCCATCAGACTCTCCTCCCAGCCAGCAAAGACGCCGGGGGCAAAGGCTCCCCATGGGTCCTCTGCCAAGGGAAAATTATTTCATGATCCAAGTGAAAAAGCCATCAGGGAGGTTCATTTTGGCCAAAGGTTTTGCTCCCTTCCAGCAAAACAGTAGAAAAAAAAGGAGAGTTGAGAGAAACCTGGGCAGGAAACGTGGGGTAATCTAAAACTTGGTCTTTTTGGAATGGGGAAAAAAACAAAATGAAAGATGGTTTAAAATAAAAATGAGAAAGCAGCATTTTTCAGCACAATGCCAAAGCTTCTGCAGGGGGTGCGGAGGGGAGAAGAAAGCAGAGAATTTTCTGTGCACCATAAAATCCTGGGCATTTCCAGACTGGCTCCAACTCCCAGCACTACTGAACAGGGCAGAGAACACAAAAGCCGCTCAAGTTGAGAGCAGGGAGTCCGACGGGAGGCACACCAGCCCCATGGGTGAGTGGCGGCCGGGGTGGTCCATCCCCATCCCGAATCGCCACCCGCCTGCCTGCCCTGGACACGAGGGGCTGGGGGAGAGCTGGGATTCGCTCCCAGCCACTCTGCCCCGGCTCCTGGTCCCAGATGAAAAGCAACCCCATTCGCTTAAAAGTTGGACACGATGATCCCTGCGTGTCCCTTCCAGCTCAGAGTATTCTGTGAACTGATACCAAGCAAGTGTCCAGAGACCCCACATGGTTCTGGATTTCCTACAAGGAGCCGAGCAGCGCGGGGTCCCCAGGCAGGACGGGGCCATCCCTCCCGGCCGGGGCTCCCCGCGCCGGGATGACATAACCACGAACTGCATGAGGCCGAGCCTTTTGTCTGCGAGCCGCGAGAGAGGGAGGGAAAGCAAGAAAGAAAGAAAGAAANCTGGAAGTCATTACAATTCCTCTGCTCCAGTCTCCTTTTTGGCAGACAGCTCTCCCCTCTCCCCTTCCTCCCCCCCGCCCCCACCCCGCTTCAAAATGCCAGCCTATGATTTTTAAATGAGAAAAAGCTGTGCTGTACTCCAGCACTTGGATAAACTCCTACACAAACTTCCAGATGTGACACAACAGCCTGGAAGAGGGAATTCGCAGAAGAATCTCCTTAAAAAACACATCCACACGCAGGGAGCAAAGGAAGCGCCTGGCTGCCGGCACGACTGGGCGATGGATGGGGCCAGAGATCGCTGCTGAGATGAGGTGTCACCTAGATTAGGATCATGCTGCTCCTGCCTCTTCCAGGGAGGCAGAGATGAGAGGAATGCTGGCCACTGCGCCCAGCTCTGGGAAGTGAACACCGCCTGCTGCTCCCGCTGAGCTCCCGAAAGGTTTGTGGACAGCAGGGAAGAGGATTTGCAGTTATTTGTCTCCCGGGAAGAGGGAAATAACCACAGCAACCCTGTGCTGCCCTTGCTAAAAGGTGATGGGTCCTATTTCTTCACGAGATTGTCACGGAGGAGCCGGAGTGAGCCCCGGGAGGTGCCAGCACCTGCCCTGGGAGCAGCAGGATGCTCTGGCCCAGCCAGGAGCACCAAGGGGCTGTGGGAGCCCCCTTGGCCGGGCATCAGCCAGACACGTCAGGTTTCTTTTCTTCCCAAGAGCCAGGCAAGGGGCACAGAGACAGCAGAGGCTCAGCCACAGCAGGAGAAATTCCATCTGTCAGGGAGGGGCGGGAGGCACCAGCCAGCAAACTGGGTCATGGGAGAGAAACAAGCTCAGGTACCCAGGGATGGATCAGACACAGGTGAAGCAAATGAATTCTGGCTCCTTTGTGGGGCTTTTAAATGAAAACAAGATCCATTTCAGGTCTGACCTGTCAAATCAAAGCATCTTGCTTTTTTAAACTCAGAAGTGAGGCTGGAACAAATGTATAGTGTAAAGGACACCACGTGCACTCACCCCAAAAAACACCCCCTTTTGATAACAAAAAAAAATTTATATTTTTAACCCTGCACCTGAACTCTTCAAAGAGCAGCACAAGCAGTGCCTGGCTCTCCCCCATGAGCTGACATGGCTGGGGAGGGGGTGAGGACACCTCAATCTCCCCCAAGGTGACAAGGGTTCCCCTTGGCCACTGTCCTCACCACAGGCATTGCCATGAGCAGGGGTACCGGGGGGCACTGCTGGGGCTGGGGAGCCCAAACCACACACAGCTCAGCAGCCTCAGGTCTCACCTCCACCAGGAGGAAGGNAGAAAGAAAGAAAGAAAGAAAACTTCTGGAAGTCATTACAATTCCTCTGCTCCAGTCTCCTTTTTGGCAGACAGCTCTCCCCTCTCCCCTTCCTCCCCCCCGCCCCCACCCCGCTTCAAAATGCCAGCCTATGATTTTTAAATGAGAAAAAGCTGTGCTGTACTCCAGCACTTGGATAAACTCCTACACAAACTTCCAGATGTGACACAACAGCCTGGAAGAGGGAATTCGCAGAAGAATCTCCTTAAAAAACACATCCACACGCAGGGAGCAAAGGAAGCGCCTGGCTGCCGGCACGACTGGGCGATGGATGGGGCCAGAGATCGCTGCTGAGATGAGGTGTCACCTAGATTAGGATCAAGCTGCTCCTGCCTCTTCCAGGGAGGCAGAGATGAGAGGAATGCTGGCCACTGCGCCCAGCTCTGGGAAGTGAACACCGCCTGCTGCTCCCGCTGAGCTCCCGAAAGGTTTGTGGACAGCAGGGAAGAGGATTTGCAGTTATTTGTCTCCCGGGAAGAGGGAAATAACCACAGCAACCCTGTGCTGCCCTTGCTAAAAGGTGATGGGTCCTATTTCTTCACGAGATTGTCACGGAGGAGCCGGAGTGAGCCCCGGGAGGCGCCAGCACCTGCCCTGGGAGCAGCAGCAGGATGCTCTGTCCCAGCCAGGAGCACCAAGGGGCTGTGGGAGCCCCCTTGGCCGGGCATCAGCCAGACACGTCAGGTTTCTTTTCTTCCCAAGAGCCAGGCAAGGGGCACAGAGACAGCAGAGGCTCAGCCACAGCAGGAGAAATTCCATCTGTCAGGGAGGGGCGGGAGGCACCAGCCAGCAAACTGGGTCATGGGAGAGAAACAAGCTCAGGTACCCAGGGATGGATCAGACACAGGTGAAGCAAATGAATTCTGGCTCCTTTGTGGGGCTTTTAAATGAAAACAAGATCCATTTCAGGTCTGACCTGTCAAATCAAAGCATCTTGCTTTTTTAAACTCAGAAGTGAGGCTGGAACAAATGTATAGTGTAAAGGACACCACGTGCACTCACCCCAAAAAACACCCCCTTTTGATAACAAAAAAAAATTTATATTTTTAACCCTGCACCTGAACTCTTCAAAGAGCAGCACAAGCAGTGCCTGGCTCTCCCCCATGAGCTGACATGGCTGGGGAGGGGGTGAGGACACCTCAATCTCCCCCAAGGTGACAAGGGTTCCCCTTGGCCACTGTCCTCACCACAGGCATTGCCATGAGCAGGGGTACCGGGGGGCACTGCTGGGGCTGGGGAGCCCAAACCACACACAGCTCAGCAGCCTCAGGTCTCACCTCCACCAGGAGGAAGGTCCTGGCTCTGGTGCAGTTGGACACATGGATATGCCCCTCCTGAAGAGCTGGATCCAGCCAGACCAGCACAGAGTGGTTCCAATGTAGACCAGGGCACAGGGTGAGCTCAGCAGGGGCTGACTCTGCCCTCAGTGGGGTCAGCACTGCCTTCCATGAAGCACCCAGCTCTAGCACAGCACCTTCAGCCATCCCATGAGCCAGCCTGATGCAGATCTCAGCTACACCTTGGCGTGAGGCCATGGGGGCTCCAGACCCATTCCTGGAGGTGTCTGGGCATCTGCAACTTCCAACAGGGTTTGGGGGCAATCAGCACCTCCCCAGGACCCACCTTTGGTCAGCCACCTCTCCCTACTGGGGAGAGCAAGCAGAGCCATGTGAGGCAGCTGCTGAAAGAGTCCTCCCAGTTTTACTGCAGACAGAAGGCAGGACTGGATTCTGTGACCAGATCAAGACATGTTTCTTTGCCAAAGCCATTCCCAAACCCCAAGTCGCAGGGACTGTGCCGCAGAGCAGCCAGGCAGGATGGGAGCACTCCTCCTGGTGCCACCCAAACCTCCCCTTCCCAGAGAGGGAATTTGCAGAGCTGCCCTTCGCCCTCCAAACCAGGAGGCAAAAAACCAGGATTTCAGCCAATTTGGGTCTGTCTCCCCAGGAATGGCACCTTCCAGCAGGTTTTTGCAGCTCCCCATTGCTGCATGCTGCTCTCCAGGCAGCAGCGCTCTGCAGGCAGGCAGGCGTGGGGGACGAGGCAGTTTTCAGTACTACAATAGATATCACAGGCCCTTTCAGTTACACTGTTATTCCTCTATTCAGAGCTCTCAATGCCAAGTGGTAGCATCCTCCCCACTTTCTCCATCCCCGCTCTTCAATCACTCCACAACTCTCAAGAAATAGCCTCGTTTCTTGTCTCTGATCAGAGGAGCAGCCTGGCACAGACCCTGGTACAGCCTTTCATCTTCCCATCCTTCGTGGTGCTTTTATTTTACAAGTGAAAGTCAAGTAACCAGCTTCATTCCTTTTTTCTCCCCCTCAGAGACTCCTGCTTCTCCTCTCACAGCCTCGCCAGCACGCACACCCGGACACCCTGTGTGTGCCACAGCCCTTCCCAGCTCTGAGCCTGTGGGTCCAGCACTGTGACCACTAAACTCATCCCTGCTCCTTCTTCCCTCTTGATGCAGGCAGTTCTTCCACCCCAAAGCCAAAGGCTCGTCCCTCCAGGTCCTCCTGGCTCCCAGAGAGGTTTTCACTCAAAGACCACAATGGAGTGGAGGGAAGAACAGGTTGGCCATGTTTAGAGTTAAAAATCCCAAGGTTTCAGGCTCTGGAAAATTTCTGGATCAGGACAAACTTCATGACCTCTTTCTAGCCCTAAGGGAGAGGAGGAGCACGAGAGCAACACAGTACCCCACATTTCTGCTCCAGACAGCAAGAGAAAAAGCTCCCCAGTCCAGGCAGAGGATGCTCTGGACAGAAAGATGGCAGAAAATCCCAAAATACCACCTCAATAGGACTTTGCATCCCTGCTGGATACTCAGCACCTTAATCATCACCCTCCCCTAACCCGGCCTCAGGTACCACAGCCACATGGACTGCCTGGACAGGGATATAGAGCAGAATCCTAGGAGTTCCAGCAGCACCTCAGGGGTACAAACTGTCCTTCCTGGGCAAGAGTGGGTCCTGCACCTCCTCCTGATGCCCCTTCAACAATAAATTTTATCAGTCAGATTAGACCACCACAAACATGCCTGGAAAAGCCCCAAGCTCTGCATCTCCACAAGCACAGCTCAAAGCAGAGTCCTCCCATCCAGTTTCTGTAGGAGTCAATGCAGAAAGGTAAAATCCACCTGAGGGAGTGGCAGAAGGCAGTGAAAGCTCCAAATCCCCCAGAGCTGGGGCAGGATTCACCAGCCACGTCAGCCAAAGCACTGTCACTCCTCTGCAGGGCAGCTGGTGGCAACAAAGACTTTCCAGCAACGTGATTACATGGTTTTAACACTGGGGCACGATTCCTAGAAGATAATAGCCTGAGAAGGGCCACCACGCTAAAGAAAATAAAATAAAATAAAATAAAAGTAATAAATATAGCAAGTGCAGGCTCAGCTGCAGCACTGGAGTGGTAGAGAGGCAAAGGGATGAGAAAGACAATGCTCTGCTGAACAGCCCAGCAAGTGATGGGACACAGTGCAGGTACCAAAGTAGCCGCTGCCTTCCTCTCATCTGAAGGCTGAACTGCTTTTTTTTTGTGTGTGTGTGTGTTGTTTTTAAATAAACTCCCCCAATTCTGGGTCAGTGACCCTGAAAACAAACAGCTGTATGCAGCCACATGACTCAAAGATCCACAGCATCACCCTTGTGGCCCCAGGACTCCCGGCAAGATCCTTTCTCTGTCAGTAACAAGTGAAAAATAGGCAACAAAAATCCCAGCTAGTGGATCTGCACTCAGTGCTCATCCCCGGCTCACAGTGGTGCTTGCAGGTGCCCACAATACCACTAATTTTCCAAGGACAAAAGTTAATCAGCTTGTTTTTGCAGCTACAGTGGAGAATACACATTTCAAGCCACTACTGTGGTGGGGGATTTTACTGAAAACACTAAAACATGTAGGTGTTAAAATCAGATTTAAAACATCCTTTCAAAGATTAAAAATTTAAAAAAAAAAAAAAAAAAGAACAGAGAGACTTGGAAACATATTTAAACCAGCAATCATAAATAATATTAGTCATAGTAGGCAACAAGAACACACTGACTTGCAGCCTGTCATTAATATTTCTTTCCAAAACAGAAGGCTTCAGAAAGTTGTGAGATTTCCTAAGATGTTTTTAAAAAGGCAGCTTTGAAACGCTTAGCTGGTCTGAAAGAGATCTGGGGGGAAGCTGCTGAGAGTATTCATGACTGGGAAGAGAAATCTTGGATTTTTCCCTCCTGGGGGACATTTTAGGAGAGAAGGCAGCCTGTTTATCAGAGAAATCATTGCTGAAGCTCAAGTAAAACAATATTCACAACTCCAGCAGACCCTCACCATTCTTCCCAAGCACACCAGCCTCAGCTGAGATGTAATTCCTAACAGTTCCTGCACACCAGGACTGGAGGAGGACTGGCAGAGGATATTCCGGTCCTCTGTACCGTGTAACATGTCCTCCCTGCTGCTGCACAGCCTCTCCCCCTCCAGATGTGGGGCTGCTGCCCAGACCTGCTCTCCTGCCTCTTGCGCCGGCTGCACAGCACGGCCGCGGGAACTTCCCGGGAAGCAGCTGCCTCTCCTGCACCAGCCCCTGCTGGAAACCACATCGCTTCACTTTATTTCATGTCGGGGTTTTGTTTCTGCAAATAATAAATGAAACGGGAGTTTGGGGATGATAAAATACTCGGAATGCTACAAGCCATGTGCTGGTTGCAACTCAACTCCAAAGGGAAGCTTTAAAGACACCAAGACTGTGGAAAGAAGAAATTTTTCTATTGTCTCCTCTACTTCTTTTTTTTTTCTTTTTTCTTTTTTTCCCCCCTTCTTTTGAAGGCTTAAACTTGACTAAAGCGGCTTGGCCTGTGCCAGAGCAGATAGGGAGCTTGGAAGGAGATCAGAAGCCTTTGGGGGGTCGTGGTTCACCCCAGGATCTGACAAAAAGCTGCCCTTGGCCAATGCACACCCAGGGGACCCTGACCCCCACCCTGCCCTGATCCCTCCAAGCAAGGAGCATCCTCTGGGGGACTGCAGAGAACGGGCCCTTCGACGGGCCCCGAGCACCCTGAATTATTTAGGGACCCAGGAGCTGGGCAGCAACTGAACCCCCCAAAACCTCCGCCTCCCTCCAGACTGCACCCACCTCGCAAACCCTCAGGGAAGGGACCAGGGAGCCTAAAATGGGCAAGAAATGGGTTAATGGAGGAAGAGCCGATCCGCAAGGCAAGAGACCGGGATTAGGGTCCCTCGGAGCGTCAGGGGAGCGGGACCCGAGACGGTCGATCCCCGGGGAAGGATGGTCCCTAGCAGCTCCCACTCCGAGTCCCTGTGGCTGAAACCCGTGGGAGCCGCGGCACTGCGGCCGGGGAAGGGGAGCCCTGCGGGAGGGGAGCCCCGCACCCCGACATGGGCTGCCGAGCCCCTGCAACAGCCCGGAAAACTTCCTGGGCGAGCGCCGGGGAGGGGGCAAGCATCGCCGAGTGCCTCCCGCTACCCCGGGGACGGCGGGTGACGGGTCCTCCCAAACCCCGGCTCCTTCCCCATCACCCGGCGGGCTCCAGACGGTAGATGTCCCCCGCCCTGCCGGCCGCTCCGGGGGCGTGGGGGCCCCGTGGGGCTTACCTCGCCGCCGAACACCTGCAAAGGATACGGGTTACAGACCAGCCGGAGGCACCAGCTCCGCGGCCGGCTCTCCTGGCTCAGGTAGAAAAAGACGACGGGGGCCAGCGCCGGGTAGGGCAGCGCCTCCGCCTCCGAGTCGCCGCTGCCCGCCTCCCTGTCCCCCGGCCCCGGGTGGCCCCCGGCCCCGGACAGGTCATTAAGGCGGATGAAAGTCTTGGCTCTGCCCGGCTCTGGATCCTCCTCGGCCGCTCGCGGTCCATCTTCGTCCATCCTCCGGCCGGCGGCCCCGGGGGAACCGGGGCG
>VZTZ01034664.1:484151-508265 GCA_013400955.1 Drymodes brunneopygia
GGAAGAGCTCCAGGAGAGCGAGGCCGGCAGGGCCAAAGTGCCGAGGGCTGCAGGAGCCGGTCCGGAGCCCTCCCAAGTGCTGCCTGAACCTTGCACGATATCCTCGCCCTGCTGCGGGTCCACAGGGGTTGCCCCCTGCCCCGTCTCCCCCCTGCCTGAGAGCGGAGACCGTGCTACTGGGCTCGGTGCATGTGGGTCACCGCCTGCTGTTCCCCGCTCCCAGTCCCCGGCTGCTCAAGAGCTGTCACCCCGTCCCGAGCCGGTCGGCCCCGGGCTGACTGGGGCACGAGCCCGGCCAGCAGCTCGCAGGGGAGCTCGGCCCCGAAGAGGGGAGGGGGATCCGTCACCCCCCATCGATGGAAGCACCGGTACCCCCCCGGTTCCCCCTGCTCGGAGGACGCGGCCGGAGCTCCCTCTGCCGGTGCCAGTCCCGGCCGCGGCGGGAGCCAGTCCCGACGACGGGGACCGCGCCGCCAGCGCCCCGGGGGACAGGCGGGGGACACACGGCTCCGAACGAGCGGCACTGCCCGCCGAGCGCTCCCGGCCACTGCCGAGTCAGACCTTGCTCCAGCGCGACCCGAGTAAAGGATTTTCTGCCAGCACCCTGCATTTTGACATCTCCAGGCTGAACCAGGACCCTGCGTCTAAATGCTTAGATTTTTTTTTTCCACTTTAGAAACAGCTTTCTCACCCTTCCCCAGCAGCCCCTCCATCATATTTGTATAAATATGAGCATGTCCTTCCCAAGAGCTCCAGCTAGTCCAAAAACACCTGCAAGAACAACAGGCAGATGCTCCTGTCTGACCCAAAATGCCTTCTCTTGGCCAAATCCTGCTGGCCTGGTAGCACACTTGATCTTGGATTCACAGCCGGTGCTGTCCATCCTGAGACAAATCACATGGCTATTGGCAAAACTTCAAGGCCAGCCAGGCTCTGCTGCAGAGCTGTGAGCGACAGTGTCCAGGCAGAGAATATTCAAACCCCTAAAGCACAAGATTCAAGCCCCCCGTGCAGGGCCAGGAGACCCTCCTGCAAGCCCAGAGGGACACTGGTGAGACAGCACACAGCATGTATGACACCAGGTGAGTGGAGAGCCCATGACACAGGTGCTAAGGACAGGGACTCCCATTTTCCCCCACAGGTTTCTGAGAGATTCCCCGCTCTGGATGCAGTGTGTGCATGGAAAGGGTAGAGCTCAGCTCTCTTCAGCCTCTCACTGCACAGCCAAAGCACAGAGCAGACACACAAGCATGCCAAGAGGTCCCAGAGCCCGCAGACAACCCTTCCACAGTGGGGCACACACCAGCCCTTGTTCCCTGGCAGAGCACAGCCCAACAGCTCAGCTGCAGGACAAATGCAATTCCCAGGAAGGTCCACAAACATATTTGCATGTACAAGGTGCAGTCTTAGATCAAGCAGTTTCCTCACTACATATGTACAGCCTGGTCACAGCTGCTTTTGATCTGAGTCTCTTTGTATCCTGATAATGTACAGAGAGAGCCTTTGTGTGTTGGTCTGTTTATTTAAATGGATTTGGAGCAAACATTTTTTTTAAAGCTGAAGCTTTGAGCCTCTAAGTGGGTTACCAGATTATATGCTGTCTCCATTTTAATTACATTTGGCTCGTTTTGTTTATTGCATACATTTTCAAGAATTATGCTCACCATGAGAATTGAAAGCATTTTGCCTTAGAAGATACCTGCCCTATAAAGGGATCCAACATCACACAGGAGAGACGATGCAAACCTTCCCATCTCCAATAGCACTCTCCCTTCAACTAGGACAGGAATAAAGGAAGAGGATATATGGTCTGTCAAGCCTAAATTTAAAGTGAAGCACCCAAGGAGGATCAAGCCAGCATCACCAGCCTAGTTTGGCATGAGCAAATACTAAACTAAAAAGATGTTCTTGCCAGGGAAAGAGTGATTTTGGTTGTGGACCTCAGAGAGATGAGAACCCAGAGCCTGGTACAGCCCAGACAGGATGCTCGTTTGCCCACCCCTGTCTCGAGGTGGGAACCCTTCCCAGCACTGCCCCAACCCATGGCATCTTCCCAGGGAGCCCTTCCCTTGTGCCCAGGCTAGACCAGGAATTTGTCTTTCTCAAACAAGGGGGTTTGTTTGAGGGGGGCTCAGCTTTCAGACAGAAGTGGAGTGATCTGTCAAGGACAGGGAACAGAGCTCCAGCCCAGAGTCTTGGTGAGAAGGATGGAAAGCAGCAAGAAGTGACCCCGGAGACCAGAGCTGCACATTTAGGGATTTGGGATGTAAATGAGTAGAAATTTCAATACAGCATAAGAAACTAACGAGGTCACAGTCACCTCACATGCACAGTCCTGGCCTTCTAATTAGACCAAAGATAGCACAGGAGAAAGGGATGAGGGTAAGCCAGGGACAGCTTAAATAGTGGCAGGAATTTTAGGGCTGTGGTGGTTTTGGAGGGGCAAGAGGGAGGGGACTCATGCACTGCAATATCAGTTATGCCCTCAACACCAGTTGAGATGAACCCCAAATTACTCAGCAGACCCCTGGCAGGGACACCTGAGGAGGAGAAGGAAGAGGGAGCAGCCTGGCTTTCATTCCAGCACAGCCTTCTTGCTCTGCTCTACCACCCCATTTAGGAGGTTTCTGGGAGGAGCACTCCCTTCCTTAGCAATCCTTCCAGGAAAAGCCTTGTGAGCAACATTTCACGTCAAAGGAGAGGTTTAGCCAAGCTGATGCTCACCAAAGATGGCTCCAGCTCCAGCATGGTAACAGGATTTGGAAACAGCCACACAGGAGCTACTCTGAGTTGCAGTGGGGAAAGCCTACATCTGTAACCACTTTGGCAGGAGGAGGATCGAAGACAGCCTCAGCAGAGAGGTTCCAGCCCGATGGGAACCAGTCGCTATTTGTTCTGCTGTTGACATACAGCTGCAGTAGCTGTGGGTGATTTTAATAAGGCAGGACAATATTTCTATGAGTTCTGGGAGCTATAGATGGAACACATATAGTATCTGGCTCAGGGCTGAGTGATTAATCAGAACAAGGTCCAAAGCTCTTCTCACACCTTGGAACCAGAGGCAAAACACACATTTCGTTTCAGATGTCACAGTCTGGGGGCAGAGCAGGCCTCCCACAAGCAGTTCACAGACTCAAGTGCTGTGGAAGAGCACTCTGAGAGCAGCAAATCTGCTCTGCCCCTGCTCCCCCACCCCACCAGTGACAGTTCTGTGGGATCAGAGCTCTTGCTGTGCAAAGGGGCTCCTGGCTGCCCCATCAGTGAATTAAACCCCTGAGAAGCACCGCTCTCAGTATCTGAGCTGACACAGCTACAGCAGAGACACCCACCAAAGCCAGCCCCACGCACCCCTCGCTTCCCTGCCCTCCCTGTTTCAGTGACCTGGCAGCTCCTCCCAGCCCCAGCCCTGCTGGGATGCTCCCATCCTCAGTACCCACAGTTCAAAGATTACTCTCCACCCTATGGACAGCAGTGGAGGGTCTGGAAGGAGCAAGTGACCAGCCCCATGTTCCACATAGCACAAATTAGCACCTTAACCCTGCACAACCCCATCCAAACCTCTGCTTTTCCCCCAAGAGGTTCTTTTGCTAATTCCCTCTGTCATCATCCAGGCACTTTCTTGCTCCTCCCAGTTATCCCATCAATGCCATGGCCTTCCCAGCCTGGTGCTGCATCCCCAAACCCCAGGGGCTGGGTACTGTCACCGGGAACCACCACGGAGGGTTTGGGAGAAGCTTAATGAAACCAACTGCTGGAGGCCACAAGCAGGGCTTCATCTTTCATTTTTTCCCTCTTTAATGAATGTTTTTATTGTCTCTCTCAATCTTTATTAAGTGAAGAGCCAGACAAGTAGTTGGAGGGAATACATACTACGGCATGAAGCACAACCACTGTGCAAGGGGACGTCTGCGACCAGCACAACCCGCTTGGTGTGCATGAAGGAATTAATAATTTAGGCTGGGGAATGCTTATTGTTGGCTGATGACCAGCACTGTTCATGCATGATCAATGTTTGCACCTTGACTTTTTGGTACACAATCAATCCACACCTGAGTTTTGGGAACTGCTATGTCTGCAGGGGCTGAGCTGCTCGAGGCTGCAGCACCCGTGTGGCTCATTCTCCTGAGTTGGCAAGAGCTGAGCCGAGCCCAGGTTTCAGCTCTGGGGCTCAGAATATAATTTATAGTAAAAATATAATTTATAATAAAAATATAATTTATAATAAAAATCTCTCTGCCCCCGCCATCTTTCAAAAACATACAGCTCCCTTCACAGCCTCTATTACCTCCAGAAAACATGGAGAGGAGAGGGAAGTGGCCTTTCAAGGCTATTCTGTCTGGGAAGATTGGGTGATTTAGTGGCCACATCCTGGCTCTGACCATCATAAGGCACAAAGACAGCCCCCCAGACAGCACACAAGGACCCAGCACCACACTGGATGTTGCCCATGTTAAATATCCTCACACATTCACTGTGGCTCCCTCCCTCCAGAGGGAAAATAAACTCTGCTGAATCCAGCCAAGATGAAGGCAGATCCCTGTCTGACGCACCAGAGAGGTTCTGCCTTGCTCTCCCCCTGGACATGGAGCCTCAGCCCAGCTCCTGGCTTGTTCTCACTGTTGCTCTGGAGACCCAGCTCTGAGGGATGAGGTTTTGGGTGAGCAAGCCCTGCCCTGACACCCAGGCTCGCCCCACTGAGCACACGCTCTGCCAAGGGTCTTCCCCATCCCAGCCTGGTGCTGACTCAGCTCCCTCTCCAGTAGGCACCATTATGCAGTGCCAGGGGCTGGAGCACGTCCCCAAGCCTCCAACCATTGAGTCATAGAACCTTTTAGACTGGAAAAGCCCTCTAGGATCAGCAAGTCCAACCATTAACTCAGCACTGCCAAGCCCACCATGAAACAACATCTGTAAGAGCCACATGCACACATCTAAATCCCTCCAGGGATGGTGATTCCACCAGTTCCCTGGGCAGCCTGTCCCAGTGCCTGACCATCCTTTCTTTCAGTGAAGAGATTTTTCCTAATATCCAGTCTAAACCTCCCCTGACACAACTTGTGGCCACTTCCTCTCACCCTCTCGCTCTTACCCAGAAGAAGTGAGCAACCACCACCTGGCTACAACCTTCTTCCAGTTGCAGAGAGCAATAAGGTCCTGCCTGAGCCTCCTTTTCTCCAGCATAAACACCCCCAGCTGCTCCTCATAAGGTTTGTGCTCCAAACCATCCCTTAACCCCCTCAAATTTGCATTTCTTCCTTTTTTTTCTCCCAAATTCTTTGGCTTTCATTGAGTTCCCACTAAGTGGGAGCACGAGCAGTGCAGCAGCCCTGTCGCCATCAGTGACTCCCCCTCTAATTGAATTTTCAAATCTTTCTGACAGGGAGAGACAGGAGGGAAAGGAGATGCTTATTGCCAGGCTCAGGATGCCCGAGCTCTGCTGCTGCCAGCCCTGCCCAGCACTGGGATGCAGGTGAGCATCACGTGGTGCTCCAGAGAGTGCCTGCCCTGGCCCCAGCACTGCTAAAAGCACTTCCAGCACCCCAGGGAGCTCAGGGAGCACCCCCAGAGATAGGAATGGACTCAGAAAGGAAGGGGATAAGGTGCCAAAAGGACAAAAGAACCAAGAGTCAGGCAAGGGGAAGGGCAGAGCCAGGGGATCACCTGAGGATGGGCTGTGGAGTTTGGCCTTGGGCTCAGCAGGGACCATGACACTGAGATCTCACTCAGCATGTGCAGTTTGGCAAGAAAAAGAACCTTCCAAACAACTGCAGCACACCCAACAGTCACTGCCCTGCCCTCACAGCAGCTCCAAGCTCAAGAAAAGCCCTTTGTCTCCATCAAAGATTCCACAGCAGCCAGAGGCACCCAAGGGCATCACCAACCCCTCTCCATTGGCACAAGACCAAAAGGTCTCAGCACAATAATTCTGCTTGGTCTCCTGCCTGAGTGCTCAGGAGCTCCAGACTGAGAACACCTTCACCCCAGAGCTGCAGGAAACACCCTCCTGCCCCAGGTCTGGCAAGGGGAAGGCAGGAGGTGGAGCTGTGGTGGCACTTGCTGAGCAACTGAGCAAATTGCTAATTGAGAAAAGGTGGACATGGGAGGGGGCGAGAGTGGGGAGAGGTTGGTAGCTCTTACTGTTGGTGGCCAGGCATGAGAAAAACAGATCTTGGCCCATATTAAAAAAAGAAATCAAAATTTTCCTGAGTAAATGTTCTTTCCTGCTACCTCTCCCACACAGAAGAGCTGAGCCCCACCTCATGTAGGTCAAAATTGTTAAAGCCCTGTGCAAGAGCTGAGCTGTTGTGGGGAAGGGGGGCACATCCCTCCCCAAAGAGGCCAACCCAGTCCCCAGAGTCCCCCAGACTCTGGATGGCAGGTGAGCGCCGCACCCTCCACACCTCTTCCCCTGCCCTTAAACAGCAGCTTCCCTCTCCAGCTGGGGAGAAAATGACCCAAATGGCTTTAAAAGAAATGAACATTAAATGAGCACGTGTCACTGACAGCAGTGACCAACTGACATGGCACAAATGTCTCCCTTTCTCTGAGGAGCAGAGAACAGTGAGGACAGGGCTATGGAGAAACCTGGCCCTGGGGGACCAGGAAGAGAGGGCTCAGGGCAAGAGGGACAGTGGGGCTTTAACCCAGGTTCTGTGGAGGTCGAGGGCCACCTATCCCAGGGCCAAGCCAGCAGAGTGCTGGGTCATGAGCAAGAGCTTGTGCCCCCCACCCCACTGAACATCTCATCCCAGTGAGTGCTGCCCCAAGCTGGCAGCTGCAGGCTGGAACACCTGGGATGGCTGGGATGGCAGCTCTTTCCTCCGGGGAAGGGGCTCTGCACCTACAAATTATCTTGGCCATGAACTGGAGGCACTGCTGGGTGCCACTGGCCCTTACACACCCCAAACTTTGCTCCTTTGCTGCTTAACCCCTCAATTTTATTCATATTCCAGTTCACCTGTAAGAACCTTTGATGTGAAAAGCAGGGGGTTTTTTACCCCTTTCCTTCTTTTTTTTTTCCCCTGTAAGGCCTCTGCTGGGAAATCTTTGTAATTAATAGCTCTTTAAAATAAAATATAATTAAAAATAATGTGGAACATGACAAAGGCTGCCGGCAGCTTGCAGTGGGGGTGGCTGATGGGGGGCAGTGCACCTGAGTGGCTGCAGACAGGAGTGCCCAGGTTGGGGTGTGGGGCTACTGTAGTGTGCTGGGGTGGGGTCATCCTGACCTCACTTCACCCTAAAGCAATTTCTACATCACCAAGAGCACTTGGACTTCTCTGTCCCACCTGTGGGGACATTGGGGTGCACCTTATCACACTCCTATGGGAGATGGGGCATGGGTGGCTCTGCTGGGACAAGATGCTGAACCAAGTGCTGGGGCAAGGGGAGACCAAATCCCGCCCTGCAATACATCCCCGCCCATACAGATCCAGGGAGCCTTCCTGGATAGAAAAGTCTGATTTTGACACCCTTAGAAAGCCAGGCATGGAGAAGGGGCTTGTTGAACCCCCACTGACTGTGACCCCAGTCACCCTCTTGCAGGAGCTGAGCGCTGCAGAAGCATGGAAATGAGGACTGGCTCATTTACATTTAATGCTGATGAGGAGATCTTCCTCCTCCTTCCAGCAGAGAGCAGATGTTCTCACTTCACATCGGCAAGGCATCTCTAAATCACTTCCCCAGCAGCAAGGTGTTACGGTGATGTCATTGTTTGGAAGTTATTAGTTATTATTTCATAGGCAAACCCGAAATTTTTCCCTTTTAAAGATACATTGAGGTGGATTCCGGGCTTCTGCGGCCAAAAATATCCTGGTGGTCCCATCATTAGCCTCCTTTCAAGATCGAGGCTGCTTTCCTCATGGCACGTAAATAAAAGAGCGCTTTGAATTTTCAGCAGCCCACAGCATCTTCAGGATACACGGGAATCCAGGCACCAGAGTCAATGCCCCAAAGCCATGCCAGGCATGGGGACGTGCCAGAAGCGAGGGGTGCGATGCCCATGAGAGGTGGCAGAGCAGCAGGATGACCCGGTGAGCCCCGGGTGTGAGCCACGTGCCTGCAGCTCCGCGTGGTCCCTCCTCCGTGCCGGTGGGGAGGGAGGTGCTGGTGGCACCCAGGGTGCTTTTAGCCACTTCCACACGTTTAGGTGGGTCACACCGCCCGCGTGTGGCCTCTCCCCGGCATGAATCATCATCACCTCAGCGAACGCACGGGCAGCACGGGCAGCTTTGCCTCCGGCGTTAACCCCGCTGGCGGCTGCGAGGGGAGCGCTCGGTTCGGGGCCGCCCAGCCCTTGGTGAGCGCACACGGACAGAGCCAACAGGGACAAAATTACATTCTCAGGTGCAGGTCCGGTGGGTCAGAGCTGTCATGGTGGGAGGAGGGCAGAGCTGGCAGGGATCCAGCTGGCCTGAGGGGTGCAGAGAGCACAAGGGAATGTGGTGCTGTGAAGCCCCACAGCACCAGGGCAGCCCAGTGCCAGCCCCGTGCTGCTTCTCCATGCTCTGCACACTGGTACCAGACCAGTACCCAGACCAGTACGTTCCCAAATCCTCCCTCTTCTTGGGGTAATGAGTGGGTTTGGAGATTCCAAGGCATCACAGCCCCACCTCTCCCATGGGAGCTCTCCAAGGAACAGCCCAGGTCTTCAGACCATCTTCAGACCACCCAGGGACGGGGCAAAGGAGTGGCAGGTGCCCCACACCAACCTCCCAGCAGCCCCACAGCAAAGCACAGGACATCAACAGGATCAAAGCCTGTCTCTGCCTCCTGAGAGTTGTTGCAGTGGAAAGCCTGGACCCAGCTGTGTCCCAAGTGGCTTCATCTCCCCAGCACAGCCCTGGGCAAGGCTCTGCACATCAGACCTGGCTATGGCACTCTCAGGCACCCTCAGAACAGCAAGTCCCAAGACCTTTCCCAAGAGCTCCCTTCCCACAGTACCCAGGTCCTGCTTGCTTAGGACAGACAGAGCTCATCCTCATGGGGACCAGCTACCACCCAAAAATCACCTCCCACTGAGGGCCTGACCCATTCCACCACCTGAGTGCCCAGCTGTGACAGCCCTGACCTGGCCCCAGCATGGACCTGTGATGATTTAGTCCACATCCAACCTCATGTGCATCCCCACTCAAGCAGCAGCACAGTGGAGACACAATCCTGGTTTTATTTCAGCCCCATACAGTCCTGGCCCTTCAAGACCAGACCTCTCCCAGCCCTGGAGCTGCCCCTGCCCTTCCCCTGCCCCAGTTCCTGCCCATAACAGTGTGAGCAGACACAGAGCACTTGCATGCACAGAGGAGCCAGCAATGAAAGGGAACATATTAATGCTCCCCTAACCATCAGAGGGGAGTTAATGACATCAAACTGGTTTGTTGTTGTTGGTTTTGATTATAATTTTTTTAAGCTCTGGCTTCTATCTGTCATTACTGTTCTATTGCATAACCAGGGAGAAATCTGAATGAAGTTAATACCTGTGGAGTGCGGTGCAGAATATTCATGTACTGTGAACCAGAACGAGGCAAATGTGAATCTTTATTACCAGTGGAGCTTGTTAAATATTTTATTTTCTGCTTGAGACATGCTGGGACACATGAAACTCAATTAGAATATAACTAAACCCCACTCTAAATTATAGATAAATCACAACAAATGATGGGGAGCAGCCTGAGCTCCCCAATGCACAGCCTAGGGCAACAAGGGGGACAACTCTGAAAGGAGGGCAGTCCCCTCAAGACACCTCCATCCCAGTCAGCAAGCAACAACACAGCAATGTGTTTCCTCTGCAGGGCTGATTTTTGCCCTAAGACATCCCGAAGGAGACCCTCAGGGAAGCAGGATGGATCCCATTTCCCTGCTAACCAGCTCATGCATTCACCTGAAACAGCCTCAGACTTCCCCCTCCCAATGCACCACAAGAACTCCTGAGCCCCCCGAGCCTGGGCTGTGTTTCCTTCAATCTGACTGTGCCTGGTAATAAAAGTCACAGTTAAAAGGAAAAACAGATGTTACGGAGAAATATATATCAAGGGCCAAATGCTGCACTGGTGACGTGTTATGAAAATGCTGGGATTTTCTATCTCTTGGCTCATCAAAGCCAAGCTAAGGACATGGTCAGGGATGGAAAATTAGGGGCTGAAAGGCCTTTGGGGTTAATTCTGTAATTGTTTGTTCTGGGAGATGCTCGTCATCACTGGAGAGGTTGCATGGACTGAGTGGCTGCTGCTGGGAGCAAGCAGAGCCTCTGAGCAATGTCCACAGGGACATTGCTGTGGGTGGACAGAACACACAGGCAGACAAGGCATGCTCTTAACCCAGATAGGCATTTTCTCCCTGACCCTGCCAAAGTTCCCAGGCTGCTGGGACTCCCCTTGGTGGCCTCGTAAGAGCATCCAGCAGGAGCATGGGCAGCAGCATCCCCCAGTGTTGCCATGGAGATAGGGTGCAGGAGGAGCCTGGGTGCTGCACTGCTCTGGGGGGGCTGCAGGACCCCCACTGCACTGCAACCCTTCCTCTTGGCTGTCCTGGGAGATAAAAGGGATTTGGGGACTTCATTAGTGCCACAAGGATCTCATCCAGAAACAAGTGCAGGATCAGGGCTGGCGATCAAAGCCGAGCCCTTCATTAGTGGCAGAATCCAGGACCATCATTAGCATGTGATGAGGGAGCCCAGAGCAGCAGGGCAGACAGGAGAATGGGGAGGTGGTGTGGAGAGAGAACAGCACCTTCCTAGAGGGGGTTTTGCCTGTGCTTCTCAGATCTGCAAGTCTCAAAGGGCACCAGGCCCTTGCTGTCCTCTCCACTGCCCTTTGGGGGCTCTGCCAAAGCACTGCAGTCACAGAATGGTGACACTGAACCTGTGCCCTGGGTTAACCCAGCCACCCTCAGTGCTTTCCCTCCCCGGGGTGTGTTTCCAGCCTGATTACCTCCTAATTTTGTCTCCTATCTCCTTTTGCTCTGCCTCACTGCCTCTGCCTGCCTGCTCCCAGCACAGGATCCTCTTCCTCCTCATCCCCCCTCCCAGACTGGGTCCTCCCTGAGCTCCTCGCCAGCACAGAAAGCAAAGCAAGAACCCTTACCCTGCCAGAGTTCAGCCCCTGGCCAAACCTGCCCATGGGCTGAAGGGTTTCCAAACACGCTGGGGATACCTGCTCTTGCCAGGGCACATCCCATCCCCATGGGTTTGCTCCATCAATGCTCAGGCTGCAGCTTCACTCTACAGCCAGGATCCCTCCAGCACTTCTATCTTTGTAGACTCCTTCTAAATTAGATTCTTCTCTTTATTATCCCTGCCAATCCCTTAGGAGATGGGAAATAGCTTTATCTCCATCTTTTCCCCCTTTAATTTCTATTTGTTCACCAAAACATGTATTTCCTTTCTTTTCTGGGAGATAAACACTCCTGTTCTGGCTACATCCCAGAGGCAGCACATCCCCAGCACGTGGTGGGGGTGGCAGCTCCCACAGCCCTCAGCAGCTGATGGAGACTTCATTCACAACCACTAAAACACGAGTTTTAAAGCACAAGATGGTGAGGAAGGGGAGCCAAGAGGTGTAAAAAATCTGGGTGCTGTCAGCACCTTGAGCAGGCTCCTAGGAGGGGCAAGAGGGTCGCACAAGGGAGCAGGGCCTGGTCCAAAGGCAGGACCTGAGAGCTGCTCATGCAGCCCCAGAGGGACAGAAATCTCTTGCTCCATCCCATTCCATCCCATGTGCCATGCCACTGTCATCTGACCACGGAGCCAGAGGTGACATCAGTGCCACCGCACCCAGTGCCCTGCCTCTGTCCAGGACCCTGTGACTAATTTGGGATGCAATGGCCGTTTTTAATAGGCTGCTATAAATATTCATGGACTGTCAGCTATGAAAAAGGATCCTGCCTCGTGCCCTGCTGCCAGGCCAGGAGGCAACACGAGGGGGGGACAGACCAAGCCCTCACTGGTGGCGACGGGAGCGCAGAAACCCCAGAGGTCACTGGGACATCCCCAGTTTCCATCCCGCTGTGAGGATGCCCGGTTCGTGCACACCCCGCAGGTGGGCCAAGCCAGCTCGTATCCAAATTGTGGTTGAACATCAAACCGCTTTCCTGGCGGCTGTGACGTCCCCAGGAGAGCGGGGGCGGCACTGGCAGCAGCCCCGGCGGGGGCCGGCTGTCAAACCCGTGCCTCGGATCCCGCAGAGCCGCAACTCGCGCCTGTCACGGCAGCCTCCCGGTCTGCTGAGCTGCACAAACCCGATGAAAGCCTTGTGCTGAGTCGCAGTTCTGCCGTGCATCGCCCCGGGGATCGCCTGCCACCCGTCCCCATGTCCCCAGCGCTCCCTCCCAGCCCCGCACGGCTCAGGCAGCAGCGCTGCCCCAGCCCCAAATGTGCCATCCCACAGGGATGTGCAGCCCGATTTCTGCATCTCTGAATACCTATCGATTCCTCCTTTATACTCCTCACCCGGTATCGATCCAGTTTCGTTTCAGCGACTCAAACTAAATTAGCTGCCGTTAATCCATGGATAATTGCAGCGAGCCTGTCCCAGATTCACGGGTGTCAGGGACGGGGAGGAGAGTGCTGGGTCACACAGGGACATTCGGGTTCCTCCGCTGTTGGTAAAAATCCCAAACAAGCCAGCAGGCATCAGCCCGGAGGCACCAGAGAAGTTGCCTCAGGACATCCATGCTGCAGCCAGAAACCTGGCTCCTGTGGCTGGGAGCTGCTATTCCAGCAGGAGATTTGGCCCCAAAATCTAGGCATTGCCTCCCAGCTCCGGCTTTCCCCAAAGTCTCAGCATTCCTGATGTGGGTTTTAGTCTCAGGTGATACAATGAAATATTGCTGCCTGCCCCTGTGAGGCTGCAGCACACAAGGAGTTATCTCCAAATTCCACCCGGCCACGGGAAGAGGAGCAGCCTGAGCCCTCCTGGATAAAATTCCAGATGGAAAGCAGAGCCTGTTCTCTTTTGATTAGCAGCCCAGGGTCTCTGGGAGCCCTCAGCATGTCTCGTCTCTAATTTAGCAGCTCACAAAGCACCAAAGGCAGTGGAGATGCCACTGTCACCTCGCCTGGACTGACAGCCTGGCACAGCACCTGGGGACATCCCCACACTGATGGCATCCCTCCACTGCAGTTCTGATTCCTCTGTACACCCCCAAAACCCCCCTCCCACCCAGGCACCCACAAACCTGCACCTCCCTCCCTGGACATCCTCCTCTGCCCTTCTGTAAAGCCTCCAAACTAAACATTTAATTTTGATTTAATGCAACAGTTACCACAGTCAGTAAATACCAAAACTATATTAAAGGAGGATTAATGGCCACGTAATGGCCAAGTGTCCATTGCATAACCCTCAATTGGTGCTGATGGCCTCCTGCTGTGGCACAGGGTCCTGCAGCCAACCCTCCCCACCCCTTCCAGCCTTCCCAGCAGTGGCTAAGGTTGGCAGTCCCTTGAGAAATGGCAGGCAGGAATGGGAGACTTGCAAGAGTTAAACTGGTTCTAAGCATTGGGCCGTGGGTGTAGAGCCTGTTCAGAGCAAAGGGGCATGGTGGGTGTCAGGCCTCCCTTCTGCCTTGGAGGTCTGAGCAATAGGGTGCCCTGCACATCCCCCAGTGTAAGTGCTAAATGTTAAAGCAGGTGTTGATATTAAAAAGACACCAAGAGAAAACCTGTTTCTTCCCATCCACGGCTGCTGGGGCTCCCAGGTGAGCCCAGAGCCCTGGGCAGGAGGAACCCCCTGTGCCCTCTGCAACAGCCTGATGGCAAACCCAGGTGTTTGTGGGGAAAAAGCAGCACATCAATTATTTGATGTGTTTTTGGAAAGCTTTTTTGACAGCTCTGCAGCTGGAGAGGAGCAGGGGGAGTGCAGGATGCTGCCTCCAGCCACCCTGAGCCTCTGCACTCGTGGACAAAGCCCCCGCATCAGCCATCAAAGGGAATGCTGGAAGGGATCAGGAAAACAGACAGTGAAGTGGCACAGGACCCCTGAGAGCCTGGAAATCTCCCCTCCATCACCCTCCTGAGAGCCTGGGCAGCACCCACCAGCCCTGTCCCCTGGTAACTGCCTCAGAAAACAACCCTTGCAGCAAAACAGCATTTGCTGTGGAATCAGAGGGTTGGTGACAGGGAAGGGATGGCAGGACAGGACAGGAAGCACCCCTGGGAAGGTTTAACCACCAATGAGGAGCAGCACCCCTGGGTGCCCCAGCACTGACCCTGGCCAAGGGGTACCAATGGGTCCAGAAGGCAGACTGCAGTAGAACTCAAGCAAAGCCAGCCCCTGCTAAGGCCATAAAATCTAGGGGTGGCTCCAGGGACAGGCAGTGTGGGAAGCACAGGACATGGCCACCAGCACCCAGGGACAGCAGCAAAGCACAGGCACCCAAAGGGGTACCACAACAACAGTTATTCATCACAAAGAACTTCTCATTCTTTTTTTGTTTTGTTTTGTTTTTTTTTTACTGAGAGGTGAAGACAATTCATCCTGACAGAGGTTCACAGCACAGCTCAGCCTGGGGGCTGCTCACAGAGACACCAAGCAGCAAGACAGTGTGGGAGGAAAGGACCCTGTGTCTGGGAACCAAAATGGGCTCAGCATGTCACCCCAGCCCCGTGCCACCTCAGGGACTGCTGCCATTGTGGCATCTGAGACATCTGGGCTTCCCCACAGGCACTCAGCACCAGCCCTGCTCTCCGAGGATGCTCTCCTGGCAGACACAAACCAACTCACTCCAAGCTCTCCTGAGGACGGGTGTCAAATCAATCCCCACAGCAGACATGCCAAGTTAAAAAAAAAAAAAGGCAAAAAACCCCAGAGGAAAGCAGGCAGCCATCTGCCAAGCCAGCAATTTTCAGCTGGATTTCCAAAAACACTTCAGCTTTTAAAACCGAGAGAGAAGAGAAAACAAAACCCCTCCTCTTTCACAAGCATAGAAAGCCTTCAGATTAAGTGCAAAATTCCAATCTGACTTCAAAGACATTTCTCCTGGCTAGTTACCCCCAAATTCTGGCACAAACCACTGGAAAGCCAGTGGGCAGTGCCATTTTGCTGCCAGACGATGGCACCCAGCCAGCTGGGGTGTGAGGTGCTGTGCTGGGGGAGGCCAGGCTGTCAGAGGGATGCTGGAAACCTGGTACTCACCCATTTGGAAGCAGGGATGACAAGGAGGAAAGGAGGGGAGGAAATGGAAAATAAACTTTACATCAGCTGTAATCAGCAGGTTTTTCTTATGCACTATATATTAAGTTAATGTATGTTACATCTGTAATGGAAAAATACCACAGCTGTTGTAGCCAGGAACACTTTTAAGAGCACTTGACTCCCAAGCCATCCAGGTGCTTTTGACAGTGTTACCCTGGGTTTCTATAGGAACTCTAACAGTTTTCCCATCTGACTTGTCCATTAACACTGGGATTCATATTTAATTTGGTTTCCTTTTCCTCAGCAAGAGGTGAGAAGCAAGCGTGTGTGCAGGGGCAGGAGATGCTCCTCCTCTGTGGGTGTCTCCTGGCCATGCCAAAAACAGCACCCAGGACCACAGTCAGTTGTGCTGAGACACTGCTGGAGCAACAGTGCACAGAGACCACGACCTGCTGCAGGTGGGGAGGGGCACAGCCCCACTGCACTGCTAGGAACCATCTGGGATAGTGCTCAGGGTGGCTCTGTTATGAGGTTCTTCCACATTCTCACGCCAGTCTGTCCCCCTCTTGCCTTCCCACAGGCAGCAGGGCTGAGGGGCTCACGGGCTGATTATCCCACACAGCTCCTGGACAGAGGTGACAGGCAGGGAGCAGGTGAAGTTGCTGCAGACATAGGCAGTGGCTTTCCCATCCTTCCTCTCCAGGGATGCAAGGAAAGGCAGCTGGCGGTAGAGGAACCCAGCGCTGTCTCCATCTGCGACCATCAGCACCTGCCCAGAGAAGGAGCTGTGAGAGCCAGAGAGCACAGACAGTGCCTGCCAGCTGGGCCTTCCTGCCCCACTGACGTGCTGAGGGCTGGCAGTGCCCCCCAACACACTCTCCCAAAATGAGGAGGGGATGGGGAGCTGAAGAGACCCACTCCAGCCCTCTGCCAGGGTCCCACAGTGGTCACATCCCTGTAATGCCAGTGCAGGAAGAAGCGTGATGGAGACGTGGCAGCTTTGCCTCCCTTAACCACACTGGACACTTGGCAGCCAGCATGAAGCACAGGGATCAGCACATCCCAGCCCGGCCAGCTTCTTGGGGACACCTTGCCCAGCCCAGGAACAGCCTGACACACACCTGCAGCATTGGCCCATCCCACCTGCAGCCCAGCACCTCCTGCCCTTCCCACACCTCCCATAGAAACTCAAGCAGCAATGAGCAGTGAGTCAGGGGCTCTCCTGGCTGACACAGCAGCACCAGCCAGAGGTGATGACCAGGCTGCCAGGATAATTAGCTTTTCTGAAAGGGAAAATGTTTGTTAAAGCCTCAGGGCTTGCAGGCTAATCAGGAGAAAGGCCAGGAGCTGGCAGCGAGCCTCATGCCGACACAGATGCAAAGGGTGAGCAAAAGGCTGTAGGGAACATCCTGCTGCTGGAACTCACAGCTCTCCCTTGCCCAACCCAAGAGCAGCCCTGCATGTGCCTGCCGAGCACGGACACCCTTGCAACATGTCCCTGCTACTCACGCCAATGCCACCAAGGGATGCTGACACCAAATGCTGTCTCACAGCACATGCATCTCCCACCATGGCACCACTCATCCGGCATGCAGCATCCTCTGCACCAGGGCCAGCAGAAGGCCCAGCACTGGCATCCAGACACCCACACAGCCTCACTCATGCCTGGCAGGGGCTGCCCACAACCTTGTGTCCCCAGGTGGGCACCACACCCCCAAGTCCCTGCCCTAGATAGTGACTGCTGCAGTCCTGTCCTATCACCCCACATACACTTGACCCAGCACTGGCTCAGCCCGTCTCCCTGCCTGCCGCCTGCTCCCCCTAACCTCCTCCCCCTTCGCCTTTGTCTGGAATTAATTCCAGGAGTGATTAATTACCAATTCATGTCCAATCTGAAATTCATTATTCATTTTTCTCACAAGTTCCCCAAGGTCCTCTCGCTGAGCCAGGATGAAGGCGAGCAGCAGGCGAGCGCTCTGCAGCCCAGGAGATAATGGGATCCTTCATAATTACCCTAAAGACCATTAACAGGGCAGGGATCTATACCAGGAGCTGGGATCCAGCCCCAGAGCAGGGACCCAGCCATCTCTGATCCATGGGAACAGCTATCAGCATCACCCCTACTTGCATCCCCACAGAGCTGCCTGCAGCAAAGGGCTCCTCTAGACCCAGGGTCCATTTAAAATCACAACTTCAATGCCATTTTATCATCAGCATCTCGTTACAGCAAGGATTTCAGGGTGAGGTTTGTAAGGAATTAGTAACTGGAACGACCTAATTGTGTTCCTGCACTTAAGCCTGGCCCCCAGCAGGAGAGAAAAGCTTTGGGTAAAGCCAGCCTCTCCCAGCTGGTGGCATCCAGAACTGGAGTGAGGCACTGCCTCATCTCTTCCAAAGATGTGAGGGTGTCTCCAGGCAGCAGGTGACCCAGACACTGACTGGGTCTGCACAGGACACGACACATCCACACTGGGCATGACACATTCACACAGGAATGAAAGGTTTCCCCTTGGGAAAGCACTGGGCTCAGGCTGAGAGCAGTGTAAACAGCCAGCAGCAACAAAAACCACTGCTGCAGCCACTCGTGGGCTGGGCTGCCCATGCTCTGTGCAGGCAGAGGGGTGCAGGGCTCAGCCGTGGCCCTGTTGGCTGTGCTCAGATATGAAAAGGACAGGATGCTTTCCAGAAGAGAGGCAGAACAGAGGAGGACGGATGAACAGCTGCTCTGGGAGAAAGGCTGAAGCAGCAGCAGGGCAGGCAGCAGAGGCCAGGGAAGGGCTGGCAGGCAGGGGACACCTCTACCTTGTTTGGGCTGAAGACAGAGTGGACACAGTGCAGCATCTCTTTGGTGTCTTCTCCTTGGGGGTCCCCACAGATGATGACCTGCCCAGCAGGAGGGTGGGTGGGAGGGAGAAAAGAGAGCTGTGACAGCACCCATGCCACTGCCAGCCCCTCTTCCTACAGCAGGTCCTGCAGGGGACACTGAGCCCCAGCCCATACCTGTTTGAGGGTCTGATGGAAGACAGCAGTGGCCCGGACCATCTCTGGGAGGGTTATTGGGATCTTCTGCAGCCTCTCTGAGAAGGCAGCCAAGATCCTCCCAGCTTTTTCCACCCAGTCCATATGACCAGAGTAACACGCTGCTCGGAGCAGGTTTGTGACAGTGACAGAATTAGGGGTGGGCTCTGCTCCATCTTGGTCTGCAAAGGACAACAGCTGCCATCAGCCCAGTGCCTCACCACCCCACAGCCCTGTCCTCCCACTCCACAACCCACGGAAAGGCATGGCCAAGTCCCTGAGCTCACCATCCTTGAGACGCAGGAGCAGGGAGGGATCGCCAGCCTCAGTGGAGAAATAAGCAAAGCCTTTAGGATCCCAGAAGAGCTTGTCTTGCATGTGCTGGAGATGAAGGGCCCACTCCAACCAGCCCTGCTCCAGCGAGGCTTCATACAGGTCAAAGAGTGCCTGGATGACAAAGACATAGTCCTCCAGGAAGCCCTGGATGGGCACAGCGCTGCAGTGGCAGATAGGGAAGAAATATCAGAATCTCTAAACTGAGCAGGTTGGAAATGTTCTCCAACCCAGCAAAGCCCTGCTTACTGGTCTCTGCTACCCAAGGAGATGCCACCAAGCAAAGCAATGGCTGTGGCCATCATACAACTCAGCCCCATGGTTCTGTACAGGAGGAGAAGGCAGGGGAAGACACTTGCCAGCATGAAAGATGAGGAACAGGAAAGGTTTAGACCTCAATTCCTCCTCGCTGGCTGGGGGACACTAATCCTTCCTAAACTGCACTGAATCTCTGTACAGAACAAACAGCCTCCCTACCTCCCAGTTCAGTCCTGCCTGGAAGAGAGCACAGGGACTGCTGCGGGTCAGGGCAGCACCTGCAGGTGGCCAGTCAGGTCTGTGGGCTCTGTGACACTCACCTCTGCTCCACTGAGTTGTCCTTGCCTTGGTAGCAGCTCCGCAGCAGCCTCCCGCTGTCAGGGTCGAATAGGTGTGTCCTCAGGAAGGCAGCTGCCTGTGCAGCCCTGCTCACGTATCCCTGCTCAGCCAGGGCAGCCCCAGCCTGGGCCAAACCTGAGATCATCAGTCCTGTGGAGGCAAAAACACCAGGACAGGTCAGGGTGGGCACACAGAACTGGTGAGAAGGTCACTGTCAGTCCTTTGAAGGATGCTCAACGTGAAGCTCATCCTCCCTGATGCCAGCAGGTCAGGTCTCAGCTCTTCTGCTCGGTTCAAATCACCAATGAAGTCACTTGCTGTCACCAAAGAGACAGGCAGAGTACTATAAGGCCACCAAGAGCTGAGCCCTCACTTGTGAGCAAATACAGGGCTCAGGACTATTCCAGTCTGCAGGATAACTCCAGTCCATGCCAGCTCCAGGCCCAAACACCCAGGAATTTACTGCTGGGAACAGCACCTGAGGTCCTGCAGTTATTCCCCAGACAGACAGACACAGTGCTGTGATCCCCCCACCCATGCAGCAGCAGGGATGAGCTCTGTGCCCACCAGGGTCATGGGTTCCCAGCTCTGTCCCCTTCCCCACAGCCCAGCCAGAGGAGCTGGACTGAGCCAGGGGAAGAGTTTTGCTGCACTCTGCTGGCAGCTGGGGAGGGAAATAGCACCAGAATAGTATCCTGACATTCCCAAGGCTTGCAGGTGTGGGGCTGCTTCCACACAGCCCGTGATCACAGTCCCTGATCCCAGCCCACCCAGTGCCTCTGTGGGAGCCCTCCAGTCCCAGCAGGACCTGTTGCTACCACACCCTGATGGGGGTCCAGCCAAGGCAGAGCTGCCCCTCACCATTCCACGCCGCCAGCATCTTGGTGTCCAGGTGTGGCCGTGGCCTCTGTGCCCTGGCTGAGGACAGTCTCTGTCTGCATTCCTGCAGCAGGACACTCAGCTGGCCTGGCTCCAGCCTGAACCGGGCTGCCGTCAGCTCCGGGGAGCACGAGACAATGAGGACGTTCTTGCCCTTCAGCTCCTGATGGGGGTCCTAAAGGGAGACAGAGACACATTCTAGGAATGTCACTGGGTTTGGGAGGTGTTGGGCTCTTTGAGTGTTTTGGGGCTGCTCTGCCATCCCTCCGTGCCTATGGATGCAGGTCCCTCACCAGTGCTGCTGGCACCAGGCAAGTCTGTGCTCTCCCTCACCTTCATGGGGTCCACGTTGCCAGCCTCTTTCACTCCGTAGTGGTGCATAAAGACATCTGCCAAGGTTGTCCCCTCTGTGGCACCCTCGACAGGGTCAGGGAGGAGAGTCCGGAGCTCCTCAGCTGTCCACACACAGAAAGCTCCTTCTCGCTTCTCTCCAGATGTGGTGGTGGGGTAGGAATCTGCATCTTCTGCACTATAGAAACCTCCTGCCTGGGAAAAGAGCAACAGAGAGACCCTCCAGCTCCAGGACAGCACTTTCAGCCAGCTCCCCAGCACTGCAGGGCTGACAGTCTGGCTAATGAGCCTCAGCAGTTCTCCAGAGTGAGCTCAGGTGGGAGGAATAAACAGCCCCAAGCCACATCCCAGAGCAGGGTAAGTGGCTCCTTTTGACTCAGCTCAGGGAAGAACCTACCTGGTCACTCAGGTCCCGTGAGACGTAGAGCAGAATGTCTCGGACAACATCAGCAAAGAATTCATCACCAGAGATCTGTGGTACGCACGGTGTGGACATCAGTGTTACACAGGCAGTGGGGAGGCAAGAGACACAGCAAGAAATGGTGAGAGATTTCAAATTGAAGAGGTGGCAAAGGAGCATTTGAAAGTCCAAGGATTTTAAATGAGGGATGGATTCAGACTAAAACCTTCAACAGGAATCTATCAGTAAATACTGCATATCTACAAAGGGCAGTGGAGAGCAATGTTGGAGTTACACCGAGGTCAGAGGCAGCAGCATTGTTTGCTGACTTGCAAAGAGCAGCCCAAAGGCTCAAAGCCCTGGGGCTACACTGTCACGGGTTTGTGCAGCACTTCTGGATAAACAACAGGAGATGAAGGGGAGCGCTGGATTGCTCCATGCCCATGGGATGGGGAGCATCTTGGGGAACAGGCTTTGAAGCTGCTCCCCAAACCAGGCCAGTCCTCCCCAGCCTGCAGGAGTGGGAGCTCCAGAGAAGGATGCCAGAGCTGTACCTGGAAGGCTCTGCTGTACACGGCTGCCAACTGCCCCTGGTCGTAGAGCATCTTCTCAAAATGAGGGACATGCCAGTGCTGGTCCGTGGAGTAGCGGTGAAAGCCCTGCAGAGATCATGTGGAGACGGCTCTACCCCACATCTCCACCCCACACCTCCAGGGCATGACAGGGGCTTACCCACAGGGATTCACTCCTACCTGACCAACGTGGTCATGGATGCCTCCGTGGGCCATCATCTTGAGGGTGTGCAGAGCCATCTGCAGTGCCCGGGCACCTTCTGGAGTTTTTGGGTGCAGGGCCCAGTATGTGAACAGGAAATTCAAATTCACTGAAACACAGGGAGAAAATGGGAGGCTGTGGGGTTGGCTCTGCCTCCACGGTGCTGGCTGCCCCACAGTAGGTCTCAGCAGCAGAGACCAGACTGACCTGGGGTGGGGAATTTGGGGGATATGGAAAAGCCACCATAGTCCTCATCATAGGATCTGGAGAGTTGCTCGAAACAGGTGTCCATCACCTCTTTGGGTGGTGGGGGTGACTCTTGGCCCTGCACACGGATCTCTGACGTGTGCCGCAATGCTTCCAGAATCCTCTGGCTGCTCTCCAACAGGGCATCTTTGTTCTCCTTCCACTAAGATGCAAGGGGAAAAAGACACTTCTTCTTGCCTTGCACCAGTCCAAACCACACCTCCAGCTCTTGATCACCCTCCCCAAATCAGCTCAAACCCAGTTCTAACCCAGCCAGAGTTCTGGCTTGTTCTCTGGCCTACTCCTCCTCACAACTGAATTTCCTAACTCAGTCACCCTTCCATTCCAGCCCAGACCAATTTCCCTGTGCCCCCTTTGGTTCAGCCCTCCCTGCTCCACCATTTCTGCCCCGCACCTGCTCTGCGATCCGGAGCAGCACAGTCCGAAAGCCAACACGATGAACTCCATCCTCAGGAGGGAAATACGTCCCCCCAGCAAAAGGCTTGAGGTCTGGGGTCAGCCAGACACTCATGGGCCAACCACCTCCACCACTGGTGGCCTGAAAGACAAATCACATGTGCACCAAGGTCATGCAAGAGGCACCTGCTCTGTGCTCTTCCAGCACACTCTAGAGCCTCACTCAAAGACATGTGTGCTCCTCTCTACCCTTGTGACCCATCCAGACCACCCCACATACTGGTTCCTCTTGCCTGAGGAAGATGACATCAAACAACACCCCGAGGGAGCCAGTCAAAGCCTCCTGAGCCCTGCCCATGCCTCCCTCACCTGTACGAAGGTCATGTACACTTTGTCCACATCTGGCCGCTCCTCACGATCCACTTTGATGCACACGAAGTGCTCATTCATGATGTCCCCGATCTCCTTGCTCTTGAAGGACTCCTCCTCCATGACATGGCACCAGTGGCAGGTGGAGTAGCCAACTGCAAACAAGCTCAGGTGGGTGAGGAATGGTCCTTTGCAGGGAGCAGGAAACATGTGATGGGGAGAACACTGAGAGATGGAAACCCTTGCTATGGGCAACAGCTGCTGCCTCCCAGGGCAAGAGATGGAGGAGAAAAGTCTCCTGGATGCTCCAGCTCTTGCTCCTGAAAGCTGGGCAAGGACTCTGGTCCTGCATGTAGCCCATTTTCATAGACAGCTACTCCAGCACGTAGCCCTCTCTTGCTTGGTGGTCATCCACACCTACATGGCCACTCAAACACCAGCTCGGCATGCAGCTCAGCTTATCTGATCATCTACTCATCAACATGTGGGGACATAAAATATGTCTTGTTTCTGGTTACCTGACAGGAATATCAGCTTGTTTTCTGTCTTCGCTTTATCAAAGGCTTCCTGACCCCAAGGGTACCTGTTGGGGAGAAGACAAGAGTCCCTCAGCCCCATGGGCACAAGAAGAGGAAGAGGAGGAAGGGGAAGGGCTCTCCATTGCTCTTACCAATCCACAGGGTTGTGGGCATGCTGCAGGAGGTACGGGGACTTTTCGTTAATCAGGCGGTTGGTGTGACGAGGGACACCGGGGGGGCTGGGTGTCCCCACCGTGGCCATGGCTGCAATCCCCGACAGAAATGTGCACCTGTAACACCGAACAGGCTCAGGGGTTCCCTGCTCACCACAGCAAAGCTCAGCCTCTGGACAGAGCCACGCAGGCCCAGAGCAGCAGCAGCACCATCATCACCCCAGGTCCTGCCGTGCCCCAGGACAGGGTGCTGCTCCCCACTATCCACTCCCCAAGCTGAGGGAACCGTTCTCAGCCCCAGCCTCGGGTGGCCCTGCAGGGGCTCAGTCCACCCCAATCCCCGCCAGGACCTTGTAAGCCCTTCCCACTCACTGGAGGCTCAGAGGAGGTTGTTCTCCAGTTTGGCACACGCCACCCACGGTGGGGTGAAGGGCATTCCCAGGCCTGCCCCCCCCAGCACACTTTGGGGACACACTCAACAGCTGTGAGTGCAGGAGCAGCATCTGTGGGACTTGACCTGCGTGTCCTCAGAGAGTAAAATCCCCTCGCACGGGCTGGGGGCACAGGCTCTTTATTGGCGAGGGGAGTGAGGGGCAGGAGGGGACCAGGGGATCCTGGGGCATGAGGATGCAGGAGGGATGCAGGGCTCGCATGCAGGGATGCAGGCATGTAGGGCTGGCACGCAGGGATGCAGGAGGAATATAGGGCTGGCAGGCAGGGATGCACGGCTCGCATGCAGGAGGTGGGAAACGGGTGCAGAACCGGGCTACAGAGTACGGAAAGTCGTGCAGGGGCTGCGGCAGTGCGAGGATTTTGGGAGGATACAGGGGGATGCGGAGGGATATGATGAGGATGTCGGAAAAGCGTATGGGTGCGGAAAGGCTGCAGGAGCGACTCAGGAAGGTGCAGGGTGG
>VZTZ01034667.1:0-10733 GCA_013400955.1 Drymodes brunneopygia
GAATTTCTTTACTGTGAAGGTGAATGAGAACTGGAAAAGGTTGCCCACGGAAGTTATGGAGTCTCCGACTGAGATACTCAGAAGCCATCTGGACACAATCCTGAGTTACATGCTCTCTTGGAGACCCTGCTTGAGCAGGGAGATCAGACTAGGTGACCTCTAGTGGTCCTTTCCAACCATAACCACTCTGGGATTCTGTAATGTGAATGCTTAGTAAATCTACCTAAAAACAAGTTTTATACAGGTGATTACAGTAAAGAACATTCTGATACCTCCCAACAGACAAAGTTTCAACCATTATGCACAAAACATTCTTTTATTTGCTTTATTACCTGTGTTGATTTGGCACGGCCTGGTTTTTGGTAGTGGGGGAGGGCCACAGAAGTGGCTTCTGTGAGAAGCTGCTAGAAGCTTCCACCATGTCTGACAGAGCCAATCTCTGATGGCTCTGAAGATGGACATGCTGCTAGCCCAATCAGAGAGGTTGGCAACACCTCTGTGATGACATATTTAAGAAGAAAATCAAAACAGCGCAAGGGCAGTTTTTTGAGGGGTGGCAAGGTGCCATCTCGGCGCGGCCCACGGTGAGCCTTGCCTACCTGGCCACCCCTAGCCAGCCACGCCACAGACAGAAGGGCAGGGGCAGTGGCGGCAGCTTCTCCTTCCCTGCGTCCTGCATAAGGAGAGGTGTTAAATAGCAGCGGCCACCACGCCCACTCGGTGGTGGTGGGGCTGCCTGGCTGGTGGCAAAAACATGGCAAGCAACTCCCCAGCACAGAACCTAGACGAGATCAGTCTCTCGGTGCTGCAGGATGCTGCAGGAATCTTTGAATTGGTGGAACTTGTTGGCAATCGGACCTACGGGCAGCAGCTTTTTCTTCTAGTCAGAGAAGAGGAGGAAGTAAGGATATGTGAGGGAAAACAACATGGTGGTACCAAGGTCAGTGGAAAAAGAAGGGGAGGAGGTGCTTCAAGCACCAGAGCCCAGATTCCTCGGCAGGCCGTTGTAAGGACTATGGTAAAGCAGCCTGTTCCCCTGCAGCCCATGAGGTCCACGGGGCATGCAGAGATCCACTTGCAGCCCATGAGAGAAGTACTCAGACCGGAGCGGGTGGATGCTGGAGAAAGCTGTGATCAAGAGAGAGGGCCCCTGCTTCCAGAGATAGAGGGCCCATGCTTCCAAACTAGAGCAGTCTACCCTTAGAGGACTGCACCCCGTGGACGAGTGACCCACGCTGCAGCAGTTTTGAAAAGACTGCCCATGGGACGGGAACTCACACTGCAGCAGTTTTGGTGGGACTGCTGCTCGTGAGATTGGAGCCACGCTGGAGAAGTTCACGGAGAACTGTCTCCTGTGGGAGGGACCCCACAGCATAGCAGAGAAAAGACTCCTCTCCCTGAACAAACAGAAAAAGATCTCAGGTGACGAACTGATCAAACCCCCCACACCCTGTCTCCCTGCACTGTCGGTGGGAAAGAGGGAGGGGCTGAGGGGGAGAAGGTGTTTTTGAGGGCTTATTTTACTTCTCATTATCCTCTTCTGACTCTGTTAATAATAAATTTACTTTATACCTTTACATTTGAACCTGTTTTGCCCTTAGAGTGTTTTCTCCCAGTTCTCATCTCAGCTTATGAACCCTTTGTTAATTTTTTTTCCCCTTTCCTCTGCCCAGCTGAGAGCAAAAGAGGGTGAGCGAACAGCTTCTGTGGGTGCCTGGCATTTGGCCAGTGTCAAACCACGACAACCTGGTACAGTGTTATTCATGGGAAGATACTTTTAAAGGGTATCTCTTAAAGACTCAGACTAGTCACTTTTGTGCATATTGTTTCTGCCCAAGTATTCTGAGATAAAACAGACCCAATAACTCTTTAACAGATTCAGCTTGATGGAAGTCTATCAAAGCACTTGGTGCGCACTAAGATCTTCTGGGGTGCATTTAGCAGAAAATGTGTGGTAAAAGTAATTTCATGAGCCACATCTAGTCTGCACACAATTTTATCTTTAAAGATGGATACATTTAAAGATACTGCTGGTTGATCTAAATCTGCCACCTGCACAGCATAACTCTGTATTTGGCTTGTGTGGCAAGGTTTTGGTAGAAGAGAGGGCTACAAGGGTGGCTTCTGTGAGAAGATGCCAGAAGCTTCACCCATATTCAACAGAGCTAGTGCCAGCCAGCTCCTAGACAGACCCACTGCTGGCCAGAGCTGAGCCAATCAGCAATGGTGGTAGCACGTCTGTGATAATATATTTAAGAAGGGGGAAAAACTGCTGCACAACAACAGCTGGAAGAGAGGAGTGAATATATGAGAGCAACAACTCTGCAGAGACCAAGGTCAGCGGAGAAGGAGGGGTAGGAGGTGCTCCAGGTGCTAGAACAGATTCCCCTGCAGCCCATGGTGAAGACCATGGTTAGACAGGATTTCCCCCTGCAGCCCATGGTAGAGCAGAGATCCACTCTGCAGCCCATGGAGAGCCCCATGCCAGAGCAGGTGGACGTGCCCTGAAGGAACCTGTGACCCCATGGAGAGCCCATGCTGGAGCAGGCTCCTGGCAGGACCTGTGACCCCATGCTGGAGCAGGCTCCTGGCAGGACCTGTGACNCCACCTGCACAGCATAACTCTGTATTTGGCTTGTGTGGCAAGGTTTTGGTAGAAGAGAGGGCTACAAGGGTGGCTTCTGTGAGAAGATGCCCGAAGCTTCACCCATATTCAACAGAGCTAGTGCCAGCCAGCTCCTAGACAGACCCACTGCTGGCCAGAGCTGAGCCAATCAGCAATGGTGGTAGCACGTCTGTGATAATATATTTAAGAAGGGGGAAAAACTGCTGCACAACAACAGCTGGAAGAGAGGAGTGAATATATGAGAGCAACAACTCNCCGCAATCCCCATTCCCCATACCCCTGTGCTGCTCAGGAGAAAGAGGTAGAGAACTTGGGAGCGAAGATGAACATGGGAAAAAGGGGTTGGTGGAGTTGGGTATTTTAAGATTTGTTTTTTCTATCTCATTATCCTGCTCTGATTTGATTGGTAATAAATTAAATTAATATCCCCAAGTTGAGTCTGTTTTGCCTGTGACAGTAATTGGTGAGTGATCTCTCCTTGCCCTTGAACCTTTCATTTTATTTTCTCTCTCCAGCTGCTGAGGGGAGTGATAGGCTTTGGTGGACACCTGGAAGCCAGCCAAGGTCAACCCACCAGAAACTGACAGGAACTCACTGATCTGAATTCAGATAACACCAAAGTGGATAAAACTAAACAATTTTAATAGTAGTAGTTATCTGAACCCAGTATGACATCTTCCTCATATCTTCAAAATTAAAAACCTGAGCCTTGTCTAAGACTTCTCAACTAGGTCAAACAACTTTGTATTAACTTCACACCTATTGCAGCAACAAAAACTATGCAAAGGCACAGCTAGTGGCACATTCATCACTCTACAAAAATTGCTCCAACAACAAAATTGTCTCCCAACAGAGACTGGAAAGTAAACCATAGGACTTTACCTGCTGTCTTTTGGGAAGTTGAGAGATGAAGGTCCAAAGAGGAAATTACAGCAAGCAGCTTCTGGCCATGCACTCAGAGACAGCATTCTCACCTTAAGTTGGTGTGAAGGTATTTACATAATGCTTCTGGAGGACTTTGGAAAGGATGGCAAGTGCAAGTCAGGATTCCCTAAGCAGTTCTGCAAAATTCTGAACTTGTGAGCAAGTTTGTAAGAAAAGAACTAGGTAAGTTCTGTTTTATGGTGATAGACTGTTTTTCACTCAACCCCAGAGTTGCGATGAGAACATCCACTGTGAGCTGTCTGTTCCACTAAAAAACATCAATCCCACTGCATTTTAAGTTTGGCAGGTTTGAGGAAGTTCGCTCAACTGTAGGACACAAAATACCCAGGCTCTTAAATGCCTTTCCAATAAAAATGCTTTTTGACACAGTAAAAAAAAATTTTTCCCCAGATTAAAGACAAAACATATTTGGTTACAAATAAAATGTAACTGAGAATACTTTTTTTAGACTAACCTGAATCTGTGTCACAGTCTTGGATTTGTGTAAGCATAATAATTAAAGTACACGCATCCACCAAAAGCAGATGAAATAATTTAAGAATTTCATTAAGATAAAAGAAGGTTACAAGTACTGCTACTCTCCTCTTCCCTCACTCAGGTCCTATTAGCCTTCAGCCTTCCTGGGATAGTACTTCTTACACTAAATATAGCTTAGCCGAGCTTCAAAACAAAATGCTTTTGTTTTATTTGACTGTGTTTAAAGAACCTCTTGCATTACTCATGGGGACTGTTCTTTTTCCTAGTTGTTAGCTTCATGTGAGCAACAAAACTGCATATAGCTCAGTATGCTGCTCTGAACAGCCAGTTTCTCCAATTGTATGCCTTCAAAATAGCAAAGAGGAAGTAGGGGTAGAAGTGAAGGGGTTAAAAGGAAGACAGCCATGAAAAACTAATTGGTATAAAAACTGAAGGACTGATATACCTGACTGCTCTTCATTCATTAAGTGGACAAGAGTTCAAGCTGGTACTTATTTAATAAACCTAGCTTGCAGAAATCACGGTCAATTCACAAAAGTATCACATTAAACACCTGTGATCAGCCTAAAATATAATTTGGCAGAAAGGAGGCATTTAATTTTAGAAGACTCTTAGCAGCACAGCAATGGAGCAGGAAAGACAACAGACTAAGAAATTTCCTCATTTCAGGAAGGTGAAGTATTTAGTTTAAAAGCCTGGATAAACATGTACAATAAACACCACCAGCAGAACTTAGGAAGGAAATTAGCTGCTTTCATTAGTGTTGGAGGTCATGTAGGATCCTTTCTAGCAGGAGACAACCAAGAGGTAAAGTACCCTGCTATGTACAGCTTAAGGACTCAGTCTCTCACTCATGCATATCTTAAAAGGGTCTGACAGCCAAAATCCTCTAGGCAGACCTGTAGGAGGACTCTAGGAAGTGAGCAACCCAAATCAATCCTTCCACATCAAAAAAGGCTACTACTGAAAGCAAGCCTTGTTGATAAGCTTTAATCTCCCCCAGTGCAAGCAGTTGAGAAAGCCAAAGCATTCCATGCCAGACAGGCCTGCATAAAACTCCATTAAATGTCTTTACCATAAAGGGAACTAATTTTTGTCCTGAAGAGGAGCCACTCAGTGCTGAGAGCAGGGTGTAATGGTACTGAACTCTGCAGGGGATGAGCCTGTCAAAAGTCCCTCCAACCTATGCTGGACATGTTGCTGGCAACTTACACTACTTGTACCCAGTTACTGATGGAAGATTAAATTGCAGGCTACCTCAGCAGCAGTCCCACCACCAGCCCACACTGCAAACATACCCTTCCCACTGCACTTCAAACCAGCATCAGATGGCAGGAACTGCATTATAGGTAGATTTGATTATTCCATTATACCACACTCCCCTATCCCCAGGTTCCGAACATTCATTTCCTTACCAAGGTCACATGCAATGCTATCCTTTCCAAGCTACCTGGCCCAAAACACAGCTACAGATAACACCCCGCCCACCAATAAAACTACATGTATACAAGGCTAATATACAGACTTTTTACACTCATGCTGCTGACTCCTCCATCTCATTCACACATATAACTTCTGCCTGAGGTGTTTGTGTTACATCATAATATCACCTGCCCCACCTCATCTTCTCACTCACTGCCAAATAATTGAGTACACTGAGGTCCTTGCCTGGAATGCTATTCTACCATTGAGCCTTTGCTGGTTCTAGTGCAGTGCATCACACTGGGATGGTTCTTGCCAAGGTCCCTGGTGGAAAGCTTTTCTCGGAATGCTTCAGGGTTTATATTCCTTTACCTTTCAGTGCTTCTATAAATTGACAAATCCTCTCCCAGGACTTTTGACCTTTACTGTCTTTTGTGACTCTCCTTTTGCTTCCTAAAAATCACAACTCAGTGTCTCATTGCCCATCCTCCTATAATTTCCTCCTTTCAATAAATGTTTCTCAACACTTCATCTCAACTTCATTTTGTTATTCAAGGAGGGAGGGAAGATGGACCTCATAACAGGCATGATTCACTGAAGTGCATGCTCATGATTCACACCTCTTTCCACTTGTCCAGATTAACACCGTATTCCCCATTCTTATTCCTAGGTCAGCAAAACTTATAGCCTTGGGGAAAAAAAAAAAGGAAAAAAAAACACCTCCGTTTTTCTCAGGTCTGGGTATCACAGATATTTACTACTAGGAAGGGGGAAAAAAGATCGAAAACACATACCTGGTCTTTTTGAAATTAAGCCACTTATCGCCTGTTGATGAGAATTAAAACACAAATTGACTATACCGTATAATAAAAGAAATTCCATTATATTCTATTATCTTATCAATGCACATTTAACTTTATGAATGAATCTATTTCAAACAGTTGTACAAAACGAAGTCACTAGCTCTGTTTTACCACTGTAATGATGGAGTCTCCACCATGACCCAACACAAAAAGCTTCTGCTTCTGATAAAGTATAGTTCAAGAAACACCCTTCCATTACAAAGTCAGCACTTTCTGAGAAACAGGGTGTATCTGACACACAAAGGAAATATTTATAAAATTTAAATCAGGATGTAAGGTTAAAAAAACACCGACTTTATTACTTTAAATGTATTTTACAATTTCAAAAGCTACAGGACAGCTAAATTACAGTTTGGCAACCTGATTTCCATTTTGAAAGCTTAGATTCTTTCCTACAAAATGAAACAATCGGCTTCCATGCCTTCACTAATACCCACTGAAAGCAGACCATGTAAAGGGAGCAGTCATTCAGACTATAGCCTCCTTAAATACACCTCCTCAGGGATCTACTGAGCTCTTTGACCTCTACCTTATCTCAGGCATCACAACTTGCCTATTCTTTTCCTAATCTGTCATTTATAAACTCAGCATTTTACTATCTCTCTTCTCTTCAAATATATCTTATTCTATGAGCCAAACTCTTGTTTAATCCTAAACACTTCTTCACTCCAAACAGCCACTTACATTTATCATCTACATAACTACATAAAAAATAAACCTTTAAATTATTGACAGAATACATGACAATGTAAAGTTTGATCACTAAAAACTGTCAGTAAAACTAAGTGGTATGCTGCTTCTAGAAGTAGAATTAATCAAGTTATTCTCAGCTTCCTCATCCCATCAGACCGCCAAGGCATCTGTTACATCAAGTCCATTCATAGTCACTGCCTACTATTCATGCATTAGTAGCCCACTTAGCTGAAGCCACCTCTATAAATTCATGCATTTAGATTTGACCAAGAAAGCTGCATGATGACTCTCTCACATAACACAGCTTCCATAACAAAGAGCTAAAAACCAGTTACATATTTTGTCATCCTCATCCCTCTGCTCTAGAAGCAAAAGTGAAGTTTCATGCTTCTATATAATATAGCTACACTGTGGAGAATAACTATCTTCGTCTGCATGGATATAAAGTATAAGTGAACAATCCAGGCCCCTTAGGTGAGAAATAGGCCTCTGTTCAAGGTTATTCGAAAGACAGCTGTGAGAAAGGGAGATGCGAAAACTGTAAACAAACTCCAAGTGTCTAAAGATCAACTTGGCAGAAGAAACTGTTATTGTAGCCTTCTGAGTGCTCTAATTAGAGTAGAGAAAATCCCATGTGAAACCTCTGTGTGAGAAAAAACAGTGTGAACTGCAGAAGAAAAACTTATCATGTAACTTTATTTTTAGCACGCTGTAAGATATAAGTATACTCACTAACAATAAACAGCTTCACTTGATCACATTGATCTAGCGTGATGTCCCATCATTTTCCCCACACTACACTAAATCCAGATACAAAATACAATGGATTGATATTTTATCCCCAAGAAACTAACTATAGTCAGTGTGCAAGGTTTCAGTTTACAACCTAAACCAGTGAAGGAACTGAGACTTATTTTGCATGTACAACAGCAGAAGTACAGCCAGTTATCTCTGGTCATAGCACAGTATTTCAGAATAAAAGCATTCCAGGTTTCCTTCCTTTAACTAATATATTAAACAAGTCATTTAGACTATTGATTTTTCCCTAATCTTGTACTTTTAAAAATCAGTCTACTCAGCAGCATTGTCTTGAAAAAGTGCAAGCCATACTTAATGTGGTCAGAGGGCACCCTTGTAAATATGCAAATTAGTTTCACTAAAACTACTTTGTCATCCTCCCAAAGCAATGTACTGTATTCCTTAAATATGAGAGGAAAACTAAGTACTTCATTGAAGCAACTGCTGTGCAAGTAATCAGTAGCTTACTGTAAAAGCTCTTCACACAACTTGGCTGACTAGCAACCCAAGAAGCTGCATTTTGCAAACAAAAACTGTTTCAGAGTGAATTTTGCAACATCTATCAGCAGCACAGAGCCAGAGCCAGTCTGGGGTCGGGCCACTGCTCATTGGTGTTCAAAAGTCTGTCTTCTTCCCCCTCATTGGAGCAAGGACCTAAGAGAGCAGCACCAACACCAGCGGAGTCCAGTCGGTGGCAGGAGGCGGCAGTGAGTGGCAGCACTGACCCCACATATGCCAGCGGTTCCCATCTGTCATTAAAAATGCTTTGTAAGCTCCTACCTTTCTGGTTTTTTGTTCCAGGGGGAAAGTTGAGCCAAGTAGGGTTTCTCTACCATCTCTCTTTTGTCTCCCAGACTGAACAGTCTTCTGCGGAATGCGCCATCTTGGGGGGACCATTTGTCTGCCATTTTCCCTTTGCCTTCCAAAACATGGTCACCTGTGGAGGGTGCCATCTTGAGGGGGGGATTCTGCCATTTTCCCTTTGTCTCCCTACATGCAGTTGTCTGTGGAGGGTGCCATCTTGGGGGGGGCTTTACTCCGGCATTTTGAGTTTCTCTCTGTTCCCAGGGAGTCTGCAAGATTTCAGCAACTTTGTAACTAGTGACTATTGCTGTTATTTTTTGCCTATTGCTATTTTGATTTTTTTATGAAACTGCTATTTTTTCACTTATATCTACTCATATTTGTTTCTCCTTATTGGTGGGAAGGGATTAGTTAAACTAAAGGGGAAGTAATTCCTTTTAGAGTGTCCACCTCGTAAAGTTGTCTTAAACCAAGACAAATAGATAAATTTAAAAAATGAAGTGCTCCTTTTTAGTGTGATGGTACACATCACAATTATTTTAAAATATATTTCAAATGCAGTTAAAGTTTCCCCTAATTTACACTTTATTTTTCATTTTTCAGATGGGTTTAAAAAAAGGATTGGTTAAAAAGCCCACATTTGGAGACATTTCAGTCTATTTCTGATTTGACTCAATTCATTAAAGTATCCTGTACAACTGCTCAGCTCCTACAGGAGGCCTCTTACCAGTTCTGACTTGACCACAAAAGACTTCTCTATACTTAGTTACTATTAAAAGGCTACACTGTGGTCTGTTTACACTTTTGCAGAATTAAGTCAGAAAAAAAACCTGTTTTAAGATAGTGACTTACATCACAAGTTTACTAGATGTCTTTGTTTTCAATAGTGGGGCTAAGGTAAAAAAGACTGCATGCATATTGCTACCTCATCAGGGGAGAGCATGGTAATGCATTGCAAGGGCATCACAACATTTAGAACAGCCATATAAAACTAGTCCTATATTGGATGCTCCTGCATTCACTTCAGACTCTGAAGTTAAAGATATCTGGTTCACAGATGCCTCAGTCAAATAGATTGATGGAAAATGGAAGTACAGAGCAGTTGCTCTTAACATTCAGACAGGAATGGAAGTAGTAGAAGAAGGAACGGGAAGCGCACAGGTGACAGTTAAAAGCTGTATTGCTGGCACTAAAGGAAAAAGCAAGGATGATATTTGTTGATTCTTATTCAGTCTGGGCTGGTGCCATACAGTGGTTGCGTCGGTGGGAAGCATTAGATTGGCAAGTGAATGGAAAAGAGGTTTGGCAGAAGGAAGATTGGAAGTGGTTGTTGTTACAGGCTCAATCCCAACAAATCCACATAGGATGTGTCAAAGCTCATGGCAGCAATCAAGCCTTATAGACTTATTGGAATAACAAAGTGGATCATCTGACAAAAAATAAAAAGATAAAAATTGATCAGTTAGAAGATCCACAACATTGGTATTGATTGGGTGAATGAGTACATTGAAAATTAGGACACACTGGACAGGAAGCTCTATTTTTTGCAGCACAAAGCAGAGGCTGGCCATTGACCAGGAAGATGTGTAAAGGCCTTCTTTCACAATATCCCCAGTGCCAACTGAGACTTGGACAAAATTATCCAGACCTGACATCGCCTTTACATATCAAAAGTGACAAAACACTCTGGTCCACCTGGCAAATAGATTATATTGGACCTCTGAAGACATCTAATGGTTACAGGTACATACTAACAGGTGTGGAAGTGGTATCTGGACTGTTAGGTGCCACTAAAAGCCGACATGCTGATGTCAAAGCTACTATTTCGAGACTCAGTAACTGGTTTTCCAGTCTCCCTGTCTCAGCTTATACAAAGACAATGGATCACACTTCACCAGTGTGATGGTACAAGACTGGGTCAAAAGGGAAGGTATCAAATGGATTTTTCATACACCTTATTATCCCCAAGCAAACAGGATTATGGAGCATGCCAATGGTTTGTTGAAACACTACCTTAGGCCACACGAATCTGGATGGGATAAAAGGTTACCTGTGGAGGTACAGCAGAAGTGAGAGTACTGTTGAACTCATGTCAGAAGTGGACG
>VZTZ01034668.1:0-22505 GCA_013400955.1 Drymodes brunneopygia
TCCCTTCCCTTCCCTTCCCCAGGGCTACACTGAAGCCATTCTCCTGTCAGGTTCTCAGCTGAATTATGACTGATGGTCCAGCAGAAGCTTTAAGGAAGATGACAGAGAATAAACAGGTGCAGCTTAGAAGGACAATATGTTTCTGAGGGTGCCAGGAGGCATAAGCCAGGGAAGATAAAGCAGTGGGCCAGCTTGGAGGCGCGGAGAGGCCGAAAGAGATCGTGGGCAGCACAGAGCGAGATGGCAGGAGACACCTGTTTGCTGAGAGGCTCTAAGGTACTGTGGAAGGGAGAGTAAGAAAATGCGTGGGAGAGGCAGTGGAGTGGGGAATACGGAGCGCAGCACCGCCGCAGCCTGGAGGCGGCCAGGGGGAGCACGGACCCCCTGGACAGCCCGGCCCCGGGAGAGCACGGACACCCGGACAGCCCGGCCCCGGGAGAGCACGGACACCCGGACAGCCCGGCACAGGGGAGCACGGACACCCAGACAGCCCGGACCCCCGGACAGCCCGGCCCGGGGTCCCGGAAGGCCCAGGGTCCCGCACGGCCGTGGCACCGAGGCAGCGCTCGGAGAAAGCACTGACGGCTGAGGGCAGGCCAAGGATGGCTCTGAGGCCGCCCGTGGGCTCCGGTGAGAGCCGGGGCAGCGCGGAGCAGGTCCGCGCCTCAGGCACTCAGAGCGACCTGCCCGGCAGACTGAGAGCAGAGCAGAGCCCCCGGCGGCTGCCGAGGGACCTGCCCTGTTTCTGGCTGCTGAGCACACAACAAATGGCACGCTGGGGAGTTGACACGGGAGAAGGGATGTGGTAGTTACAGGCAATGTCCCGTTAGCCGCTGAGAGCAGCCAGAGGGGATGCGGTGCAGTTCCGCAGTTTGAGGACAGGATCTTGCCTCACAGACATCGTTCCCTGACTCTGTTGGCTTTGCCAGCTTGGTATGTGTTTCTACCTGTACCTTGCAACTCCTTGCAGTAACAAACCCATTCAGTGCTGTCTGTGAGGGGTTACAGTAAGGTTCTGATATCTCCTGGACTTCACAGTGTGTGGTGATGGGGACCTTTGTGGTGCACGGCCACACACCTGCCTGCATTACCTGTGTGGTAAAGGCCAGGCTCTGAGGAGGCTGGAATCAGCTATGTAGGGTAAAGCTGTGTCTGAAATGATGGTTTTCCTTGAGAGGCCATCTAAAACCTTTTATTCCGAACATCAGGAATTGTTAATTTAGCTTAACATTTCTATATTGACAGAATCTTTACAGTATAAAGACATCTGAGCAGACACTAGCCAAACACCTCCAGATTCTCATAAGGCTATTGCCTCTTCACTTGTAGGAAAGAATAGTGAAAATGGAGAAATTTTTATTATTAGTGACTTCTGGTTCTGTATTGTTAAGCTGCAACAGCTGCTCTGTGTTGGGACATGGCATGAGGAGTGGGAGAGATCAAAGAACATTGTATCTGCTGTGTACACAGACAAGGTGGGAAGCTATATAAAAATAGCACTAGCTATATCTTTTGACCAGCTTCCACCAACTTACCACATTTATCTATTCAGACTGAAGTGCTATAGGTTAGCCTTAAAATTGGCTGTGGAGTCACCTGGTCATTCTGGTGTTACAAGACTTACACAGATAGTTAACAGGCCTCAGAAGGAGAACATACAAGGGCCTTGTGCTTATGTTAAACAAAAAAGTTTTAATTTTAACTGTGCATCTGCTGAACATCACACAAGCCCCAACCTGCTCCTCAGTAACAGCAATCTGCTGGTCAATTCATAATCCAGTGATGAGAGGGGGATTTTTCAGTGTCCAGTGGGGCCTAGCTTGAAGCAGGGGCAAGACCTGTTCTTCACAGCCTGTGGACTCTCTAGAACGATCATTACCACCTGGCTGACTTGTTGCATCCCAAAGCAGTTGAAACCTGAGCGAGCTCAAACAATTATTTAAAATTAAATGTGCAAAACTACATAAATCACGCTGCTAAATGTAAAGCCAAACATCAATTTGACACGCACTTCAGCCACACTGAAGGTAGCAGCAGCTGTAGTCACTACTGGGTTCTCATTTCTTCTTGACCCTGTTCATCTCCCTATGGAAAGATTCATGTTTCATTTTACTACCATGCCAACCAAAATGTTAAGCCAGTAGGATTATGATCATTAAAGCTGGCTGGAAGCTCAGCTCATTTTTTTAATTGAAATACAAAAGGAATTTCTAGTCCAGTTTTGGGATGGTAGTTGTAAGTCTTCTCTGGAATTCTGATAGCACAGCCAGGAGCTGAGGTTTTGAGCCATAAAATGGTTTGGGGTATTTTTTTTCCATCCAAATAAGGGAAATAAAGAAAAATGTTTGACTTCAGAATGTGACATCCACCTCCCCCCCACCCCCCAATTCTTGAGAATTTCTCTCTGTGCAGGTTTTTCCCCTTCCCCATTTTTTCATTTAATTATGGACAAAGTCTCGTATTCAGTGAAGTCAAAATATAACTAGGACCTCGTGTTTAGATGACTGGAGGGCACTTAGCTACAATTACATTGACACAAGGGTGGATAAGTCTTCTAATGCGATCACACCAAGTGCATGTTGGGTCGTTTCTGTCACTTGATTAAGAGAAGTTGTGCAAAACGTCAGGAGCTTAGGAGAGAGGAACAAAATAGGAAGAGGATACAGGGGGCTCTGGCAGGAGGAAGACATAACAATGACTGTAAGATGACAGAAGCCAGTGGGGAGTGGTAAAATGATTACTGCTGTGGGAAGCTTAAGAGGTTAATGGCATGCAGGCTAGGGATGTGTGGAGTTTGCATGGACCCAGACCTCAGATCTGATCCAATTGCAGACCAGTTCTAAAGGAAAAGACTATAAATCAGTTCAAGAATTCTAGTGAATCGTGCTTTGTGCTCATGGTTTGTGATCTAACCAGCAGTTTGTGATGGAATTACAACTGCCCTGCTCACACTCACCTGCTGTTTGCTCTGTATTAGGTTAACAATGGTAAATAAACTGCATATTGGATTTCAAGCTGACCTGTTCATGCCACATGAATTCATCTTGCCCACAGGCTGTCCTAATTCAAAACATATGTATTGATTTAAAATCTATTGCTTCCAGACATTAAGGTACTACTTAGATTTTTGCCTCATCAATATTCTTCACCATTTTGAAGCGATGTGTACTTTGTTATGGATTTGGTTCCAAAGTGTTCTCAGGTAGATGTGTGTAAGGTGGTGAAGGAGTAGAAGTGAGGTGCACTATGGTGACATTGTACAATGCTTACAGCTGTTACCTGCAACCAAGGGAAGACAGTATGTCCTTTTACAGGCAAAACCTTCATTACCATCAAAGGACGTTTAATTGCAGGAAAGATGGGGTCCTTGTTTAGCGAAAATACAACTGAAGTCAGAAGAATGATAGTATGATAGTATATTTCTCATACAGCAATGTAAAAGAACACAGGTAGAAGTTTTCCATTTTTCCCAGACTTCTAAGGGGTGAAAGAATTTTGTATGTAAAATAGAGTTTCTCCTAAGAAGAAATTTTTAAAAAATCAGAACCTCATGCCAGACTCTGAACAACAAATTTAGCCCTCTAAATAAGCAGCCTGGGCTTTTCAAAAGTGCTGAGCTCTGCCAACCCCCACTGCTCTTAGGATACAGCTTCTAAGGCTGGACATCATTTGACTGCATGTTCTTGCAAAGAAATACTAAGAATATGCAGTGGGTCAAAGTGGCTCCTTATCTTTGTGCAGCGATAAGGGCTGCTGCTCCTCCTAGGAAACAGTGTCTTAGAAGCGGAAGGCTGCACTTCTTATCATTCAAGTGTGTGCCATAAAGGGGTAAAAATAGGGACGTTGAGGATAAGAAAGCTGAAACTAAGGCACCTGCTACCCACAGAAGGAAACTTGGGAATGAAATAAGTGAGAGTCTCTTCTGTTTTGAATACTGCAAATCTTCACTTACAGGAACAAATAATTTGTCTGTAAAAGCCTCTGAGGTTACTGATATGAGAAAAGGCTTCCTGGATTTAGATTCCTGACTTTATCGTGCAGACAACATTCCATTTACTGAGTTTTACAGAAGCTGAAAATGTCAGAGTTGACTGAGAGAATTAGATTTCAAAAGCTGTTAAACATTTGCAGGACATCCTAAACCCCATTGAAAATCCTCTAGTTTGTGACCTAAATACAATCAATTAAACAGAAAGTTTGAAATAAGGCACTGACATTGTATCACTGTCACCAAATAATGCATAGTTCATTCAATCTCACAATATTTTAATCCAGTATTCTCTTTGCCATGATATATAATGCAGGCTATTTACAATGATTGCCATTCTTTAAATGCCAGTTTTCCTTTAAAACAAGCAGCAACAACAGCCAGCCCCATACCCTGCTCCAGACCTTGTCTGCAATGATCTTCATTTGCATCACTGTTGTACAGATTTACACAGGACAGAAAAAGGGGATGTTCCTATTCTTGGAGATTCTGCCTCATGTACTACCTGCATCCACATTCTGCCACTTTCATCCCTTCATAGTTATATATCAAAGTGGGCACACCAGCATCATCCTTATAAAGAATGGAGATTGAATCCAGTTTGGTTGGGACACAACAGGCCTTGGAGGCTTTTTTGGGATTTTGGAGATGCACCAGAGTTTGGACAATAGCATGTTTTGTTGGGGTGACATTATCTGTCAGAGGGAAGAAGCAACCTCCTTTACACTCAAAAGCCTCATAATCTTTTGGTGCAATGATCCAGGAATCCCAGCCAATCTCTTCAAAGTTCACATGGAGGGAAGTTCTCCTGCAGTGGTTGGCTCCAACGCTTCTCTTGCTCCTGGAGGAATGCAGGTGGGATCCAGTGATGGCCTTTTCCTCTCCCTGCTGTTCCTCTTCCGATGAAGTGTTGTTCTTTCCTAGTTTCTTGAGCATGCTTTCTTGTTCATGAACAATCATCTCCCGGAGCTCCACCTTGGTCTCTTTTGTCCCATTGCTGCGGTCATTGGAGAACACTATTAACAGGGGCAGATTTTTGTTGTCAGGGGTGACACTGACATCTAGCTTCCCACAAGTAAAACCACTCAGAGATTTACTCTCTGTAACAACCTCTAGCTTATTTTTAGTCTCCAGTTTGCCTGCCCTGACCCATCTTTTCACAGCGCTGGACACTTCGAACATCTTCCAGCCACATTCCTGGATATTGTGGGAGACAAGGAAAGATTTGGTACTTCCTGGGTTTTCCCAGAGGCCATCATCTAGAACATCATAAATTACCATGTTGCCTTCCAGCCTAGAGAGAGACCCAACTTCCCTGTGACAGGAGACATAAATTCTTAGCTCAGCTCTGGTGATCTCCTCATATTGTGGAATAGAGATGTTGAAGAACAGAATGTGTTTCTGAAATGGGTTTTCTTCTGGTGAATCTAAAGAAACAACATCTGCAATAGGAAATTAAAATGTGATTACAGTGCTTGTGACTGTCCAAGTAACTTGATTTTAAAAGACTCAGGATGTATTTTGGGGGTAAAATAACAGCATTAAAAAAAAAAAAAATCCTGTCTTCTGGCCAAGTTTCAAGGACAGAGAGCGGAAAAGAGGAAATGGAAGTCCCTGGTGTTGGTAGTACTTTACCATGATTGCATAACCAGGTGAGTGTGTGGAGAGAAGCTCCACACAAAGAGGCTGCCTAGAACAAACTATGGATGATGCTGGGTAGCATTACGTACATAAATAAGGCATGTACAGAGTTTTCAGATTTAGCAATTTTCCAAAGATATTTTTACATAAAGAAATTGTAAAAAACCAATGATTTCCTACTCTTATAGTCATGCATGGGATGAACTGCTCTAAGATACATATTTCAGAGTCTTTAAGAACTGGCTGTGCTGAGGCTTTTGTTATTGTCTTCAGATAAGTGTGGATTTGTTCATATGTTTGTTTGTTTGTTGTCTGCAAATCTATGTTCAGTACCAGCAACTCTGCTTTGGGAGGGGCAGATATTTGGGTGGAAGATCAGATTGGTAGTGTTTAAAAGTCATCACTGGTGTCTAATGCTCAGTGTAAGCTAACTGCTTAATCATGACTGGGTTTTAGGGCAATTTTAATTGGCTATTGCTGCCATTTCTTCAGAGCATTTACTCTCTGAAGTAGTCAGAGGGGAGAGTGAAATATGGAAACTATAATCTAGGTCATACTGTTGAGATTTCTTTCTATTTCAGGACTAGGGACACTAATTTGGGAATTAGGAGTTCTCTGTAGTATGTTTATTTTTCATATAAACAGAAACTTCATTTCTCCTTGTTTCATTTTTATAGCAAGGATTGCACTTCTAACTTTTTTTACTGCCTGATGGAACTTTTAAGAGTCTATTTAATGTTACACAGACAGGGATCTTGAATTTTTGCAGTTGATATAAGCATGACTACCCATTTGCATATAAATCTCTGTCTAACCCAGAATTTTGGAGGAGCAGTCCTGTTCCTTATTTGGATTCAGTGACACATTTCTAAGTTGGTTGCTGTAGTTTTTAAATATGTACAGAGCCCACCAGAAAGAAAAGCTCTCTAACACCAGTCTCAATAATAGGTGATCAATAGTTTGCATTCTAACATAAGAACTCAGTTTCAAATATCTAGGATTGAGAAACATTCCTCATATAAACCCTGTTTTTTGGTACATCATCTTAGTTCAAATATTTGAGAAGAGAATATTGTACAGTGAAAATATCAAAGAAGAAAACTAAAGGTCACTGCATTTTTAAAGATTAAAAGAAACTTCAGAGTAAGAATACAATCCAAAATTTTAATGCTTCATTTCTAAAGAATCTTGGAAGTTAGGAACTCAGTTTCTTCTGAATTTCAAAAGAATCTGAGTATTTACTATCCATGTACTTCTTTAAAAATTCTGGTCGATATATTTAGAACTTTTCCTACCTTCAGTACTGAAGCTCCTTACAATATTGGATGCAGGGATGGAGGACTTGTCAGCAGCATATCTGTTGTATAAATCAATCATGAACTGTGGTGGTTCTTCTTTGGTCTTCACTTGCGAGGGGACTCTTGACAAATTCAAACTCCTTAGCAAATCCATCTTCATATTCTCCAGGAAAGATTTAAAATTGAAATGGGTCTCATCTTCTATTTCTCCAGGATCATGAAAATGTGCATCAGACTTTCCCATAGCTGATAGCCTGTCCCAGTCTTCCAAAGGCTTGCCTCTTGTCAAACAAGCAATGATGTTGAAAACAGACAGTGCAGCTAATACTCCAAAACAATGCATTTCTTCTATATTTGCTTTCTGGTGGAGAGACAAGAGGACAAGGGTATTTTAGGTGATTAACAGTCTTGTTTCAATACAGACAGAGGAAAGAAGATGTAAGGCAAACAACTGGAATGCCCTTTGCAAATCACTTTCTTGTGTTCTTTTTGCAGTCTGCCTCAAACCCCAGCCTCTTGTCAGTTGTCAAGCAGATTGGTCGTACACTTGTCCTTATCAGAGTCATTGATGCCATGCTTCAGCTTCTGTTATCTAGCAAAGCTCTTAGTTAATGAAGATTCTGTAAACATCTGACAAACACATGTGGCTGGTGGGAAGGACATTGTATATTGTAAAGAATCCACATTTCACTTTAGGGTCATCTTTGCTTAATTACATTCTTCTATCATTTCCTTGCCAACACAGAGAGAAACTTTCTTAGGGATGCAGAAGTTTACACTGTTTTCAGCAAGACTAGAAAATACAGATCTGGAACAAAATCACTCTATTAGCTGTGAGCAAATAACATCTCACAAATCTTTTATACAACACCTTCATATGCAATCAGAAAATGCCCATTAGTTTGATGGAGACCTGTGATTCTGCAAGACATGATCTCATGACATTACAAACAGCCTTAAATCTTCTTTCGGTTTATCAGCCAAGGGCTATTGTTTGTACACAGTGAAATATCTGTTTTGTGTCAAGTTTGCTTCATGTTTGCAGGCTTGTCCATTTTCAGTTTGATTCCTTTGGTGTATGGGAATTTAGGCTTGTTTTTATAGTATCTTATGTAATATATTTCATAGATTCATGATGGTCAATCCAGTCCAAGAATAACCAGTCATTTTTTCAGCAACCTCAAAATGAAGACAGAACTAGGCTTTCTATGGCCATATGGAAAGTAAAAGGTCCTTTTGAAGATACAGAAGATCATCTTTGAAGATACTATATGCATGAGAAAAACAGGCCAAGGCAAATTAATTTCTCGTGATGCAGAAGAAAAAGCCAGGTTTATTTATCCTAATGAATGTATTATGATTTAGTCTAATGATACATAATTGCATGTTTTTGTACTATTAATGCATAATTTTTTCTAAGAACAACTCAATTCATACTGTAGACGTGCCAGAAAATCGGAAGAGTATTATGAGAATTTACATTAACAGAAACCTCATTGCAAACGTAGTCAAGATTTTGCCTTTTTTGGCCATTCCTCTTGTTCTTTAGCTGTGGATTCACAGCATTTAAAGCATTTAAACCTCTGAAATTCTTGCTTATGTGTCTGTTCAAGTGATAACTGGGATCCAAAATCCTGGTTAATTATGTTCCTATGACATAAAGTCAAAAAGGATTATTTGGCATTGATCCTGGTCTCCTTCTTAGCAAGACCTACATTTTGCTCAGGGCCTTTGTGTTTTCTACCTGCATGCAGAGTCCAATTGCTTGTGTTTGGCTAAACATAACTTTTTAAGTGCCTCCAGACTTCATCTGAATGTGTCAAAGAATCAAAAATTTCTTTTATTTTTGTAGCACTTACTCTAAAAGATTCACCTACAGCTAAAAACCCCCTTCGTGCTACATTTATTATTACATTGTGCCTGACTTTACCTTCTATACAGGAATTCTTGTAACTTTCTGGCTACTTTAAGGAGTCCTATAGCACTGATGTTTTCTCCCCATCTAAGTGCTTGCACAGTACAGTCAAGTTACTTCTCAGTTTTCTTTCTGACAAATTGTTCTTTTTAGAAACAAAAGACATTTTCTCTACCTGTTTTGGTTTCTTTCTTTTTTGTTTCTATTTCAGAATTCAAATGTCTTCTTGAAAAGGTGAATCCTAGGGCTATACATATTTTTCTAGTGGCAGTCCCAGTGCCACATGCAGAAATAAAATAACCTTTCCTTATGTGTTCACTGCTTCAGTGTGTGTCTTTCCAAAGCTTTCATTGGCTGCCTTTACATAGCATCACACTGGATGCTCATACTGCATCACAAATCCATCATAGCTACAAATTTTTTGTTAAGAGTTATGACTTTCAAGGGTGCAGTCTTGTACTCAGTAGAAGCAGCCTCCATTCCTAGTGCGTAGGTACCTGAAGTTCTGTATCTGTCTACTTTAAAATAAATTTTAATTACATCAACTGCAGCTAGATCAAATGATCTATGTAAATACCTCTCTCCTCCTGCAAATGCTGTGGGGGGTTGCTGTATACAGACTCCACGTTCATACATAAAGGTGATAAATACTGTCAGGCCAAGTGTCAGCTGTTCAAAAACTTTACAATGAACTGTTTAACTCAGTGGAAATTCCTTTTGAAAGTCGTTCTTTGAGGTTTGGCAGTGAGACAGTTTTTAAATCATGTGATACACAAATACATTAATATTGTCCAGTGGTTTATTTTAATTATGCAGCCCTGTGCAAGTGAATTGAATAGTCCACAAAAGCCTAGGTACATTGTAGCTGTTGCTGTTACCTCTGGCAATTAAACAGTGTCCTGAAAGAATGAAATTGGATTTGTTTTAGAAAAAAAAGGTTTCAGCACTTTGCTGGCTAGTATCAGCTGTTTCATGTTTTATCTGTCTTTATTCATACCATTTTCTTTTAGGATTAGTTAGTGGAATTATCTAGACCTGTGTTTATCACTAGTAACTTTCTCTAGAAACTCAAACATTGAGCAGAATGTTTTATAGGATGGTCAAAGCAATAAAAAGATCTGTTGGAACCAAGACAGTGAGGGTGTCAGTGTCTGCTGGCAGCAGCTGTCAACTTTTGTGCCATTTCAAATGCAAAGTTTTTCCTTCCAGAGGAGGATTAGACATCCAAATTCCAAAGATCCAGATAGGAGTAACTTAAGCCACTATAAGTGGTTGAAAGCCTTTTTTGCGTTAAAGAATTGACCAGTACACCTAAATTCCAAATGAAATAAACTTTATTAATAAGAGATGTGTATGACTTGTGTAGCAAGGGTGTGTTTTGAGAGCAATAACACTTGAAAAATGTTATGCTTATGGCTGTTCGGTAGGAATGAGGACATTCTGACAACTTTTAAAAGTATCACATTTACACACCTCTGTTGTCTGAGAACCTGCACCACCTGAGCATAGAAAATTGGTGGCAGAAGATACCTAGTGCCTTAGTGGGATAGGAGCCTTCCAGTTATTTGTTCAACAGCAGGAAGTGAATCCTTCCCTTAAACAAAGCAACTCTTCATAGGATAAGGTAGTGCATAAGGTTAGACTGTTTCTTGAGGAGGAAGCCCTCCATATCTTATACTCTGTGCAACCTTATGGACTTCAGGAATTTCTTCCACTCTTGGTCTCTTTATGCTATTGTACAGCAGGTGGGTGAAAAGGAAGTATGTGGCAAGTGTGTCCTAGAACACAGGGACACTAAGAGGATTGACAGGCACCATGATGGGAATACCAGCTCTTAAAAGACTGCTGCAGTTACAAGGCTACCATAAATGTATCAAGAGGGGATTTTGTAGGAGTTAGAGGGATGCAGACACTTTATTTCTATAAAGACTTGCAATGGAACCACTGCCAAATGTTTCCCATTTTGATGTTCATTGTTTGAAAAGAAAGTTAATGAAAGTTCTGGAAAGAGTTCAGAAGAGAGCTGTGAGAAATTGTTTTAAGGCTTAGAATAAGAAATCAATCTATTTAAACCTTAGCCAAAATGTAACTTGACCCTACCCTCTATACTAAAAATACACAGTGAAAGTATTTTGGATAATAGATAAAAGGGATCTAATGAAATAGGTTACAGTAAGATCCATTGAATTGAAGCTAAAGCACATCAAATTCAATCTAGGATTAAGCCACTGCATATGAACAAAGAGCACTAACTTCTGGAGCAGCTACTTGTAGTCCAGTAGAGATATTCTATCACATGAAATCTTTAAAGCCAAATTTATGCATGTTTTTCAAAGATATTCCCAAGCTCAAAACAGAAGTTCCATAATGCATGGTGAAGAAACTGCTGAGCAAGGTTCTTTGATCTGTGCTATGCAGGAGGTCGGTCTAGATGATCATAGTATTTTCTTCTGTCTTTAATCCATTGAAGTGCATTATGACAAGCTTAACATGTATTTACAAGTTTCCATCTAATTAACAAAATGTAGGAAAGTGCATTTATAGAAAGACAATTCAAATATTTTTAGATACTACTGTACCTTTAATTTATTAGCTTTTGTTAAAAGCATGTAACAATCTAGAGGATATAAAGCATAATTTACAAAAATATAAATCTTGGTTATTTTATTTTTAGTATTTCAACATATTACTATATTGTATATGTTACTCAGAGAATATGTTTAACAACCTGAAATTATCCAGCAAACCAAAAATGTGGGATATTACATGTCTTTTGTAGAACAAATTATATATTAAGGAAGGGTAACCAAAAATTACTATATTAACATACTGTTTATATGAAAACTTATGCAGTGAACTATACTTGCATCATGAAGAAAATATACAATTTAAGCCCTTTATTACAGCATTTTTCAGTATAAATATGCATATTAAGAGTATGAGTGTTTTAGGCAAAAATTTTTGATTTGTGTACAAAAGTGACATTCTAAAATAAGCTTGCCTTTGCAAGTTCACTTCCCACCTTGGTTAACTGAAGAGATAAAATAGTCAGAAAATAACATGTAAAACATATTTTAGTCCTTTGATTATGGAAAACTTTACACTTAAATTTCTCACTAAACACCAGGCATCTTGGCTAGGTGGGTTAGGAAGGCATCTGCAGAAGTACTGAATTCCTGGAAGATGAATATGAACGGCAAATGACGACAGCATGACCTATCCTTCGAGGGGAGCACGTGCATTGTTTTAGTCTCTCTGCGTACTTTCTGTGGAGGAATTGTACACCTGCATTGGTTCACTAACACAAGGGGATTCACTTCTCCTTTACAACTTCCCAGAGCAGTCGGGCAGGATTTGTGGGCCTTGTTAAAGGTACGTTTGTGTGAACTTATCGGCAGGCACAAGTTTCAACCGACATATTGGGATATACCTTTAAAACAACGTTTTTGTTCTCATCTAAGAACAGGACACTGAGTGAGCTCATTTTGTCAGGAACGCAGCAGGGTTCTGGGATGCCAGGAATGATGCCTACTGCTTTTACGATGCTCTGAATTGTAGCATGATTGGATGGCCGGACAATCTGGAACAGAGAAGGAAATAGTTACAGCTTCGTTTATGAGCAGTCACTTCCCTAGGTGGACTTGGAAAATGACAACAATTTGGAGTTTTTTGTTTCTCAATAAAGCAAATATGTCACTGTTTAAGTCACAGGGCCAGCACGGCCAGTCCCTCACACTTCCAACTTTCCTGAGCTGGACGTATCTAACAGATATTTTGTGTTCCTTAGGCTGCCTTCTTAAATACCAGAGGAGGGCACTGGTGGCACAGCCAGCAGCCAGAGGCCTGAAGAAAAATGTCCCCGAATGTACCTGCTACATGCTGGAGGCAGACATGCAGGAGAAGAAGCCTAAGCTGGGGCTTAGTTCTCAGTTGCTAGATGTTATATTCTGTTTTCTTAACCTCTTGTCTGACTTAGGAAATTTGCTACTGTAAGTATTTCCAAAATAATTATCCCTATGTTCCAACAGATTTTTTTCCTTATTTATGCTAAGCTGGAATTAGTTACTTTTTCCTGGAGTAATCACTCTCTTTTAAAAATGCAGAGTACTACAAAAGTAGCATCTACAGGAGAGTGCTAGTGTAGAATGGTCAAACACCCTGACAGAGCCTTTCTGATCATAATTGCATGACAAATACTTCATATCTGTGGTCTTTGCTTCCCCCTCCCTTCATCACCAGGCTTTTTTTTTTTTTTCCCATGGTCTAGCCTCAGACTGGGAGAAGGGAAAAAAGGCTGGGAGGCTGGGAAAAATATGAAGTGAGGATTCACAGCAGCTTTATGTCTATAACCTATTCAGGGTACTGAGCCATAAAAAAACATGGTTTTCTATTTCAACATGAAAAGTTATGTAGTCCATGGATAGAATAAAGGAGCTGTTTTTTAGGATAATTCAATTTTGAAACATTTGCATTAAGTGTAACATATCAGCAAATCAGATCCAAACGTTTACTGCCATTAAGGCTTTCAGATCTTCCTTAACTAAGACATTATAAGGAGTAACTGTGAAACCTTTCCTTGACCTTTCAAGACAGCATCCCTACGGCCAAATCCCAACAAATGACCAATCCTGCACAGTGCCCTTCTGTAATTAGCACATGTTAGCATAATTAGCAACAGCTTGCTCTCTCTTGCCCCCCGTCATCTTTAGATTTCAAAGCTGTCCACAGACAAGCAGGAATAAGGTGATCTCACAGCTACTCTGTGAAATAGAAATCAGTTTCTACCCACATTGGTCATGTCAGGATATATGGACAGCAAAAGAGAGACAGGAGATTTTGTGTGTTTAAGCAACTGCAGAGTTTAGAAATTCAAAGAATTAGAGATTTTGGAATCAAGTTCCTAATGCAGCCTTTATGAAAAACCTCCTGAACTGTTCCAGCACCTGAGTTATTTCATGTTGTTATTTGAAACAGTCACAGATCACAATGTGCTACTGAAACAGCATTTATTGCCCCCTGGTAGTGGATAACCATCATTGCCCGCAGGGCCAGTTACTGACTTACAGGATTCTTGGCTATGAATCTGCAGAAAATTCTACACAGATCTGCTACTACTGTGCAGCCTCTAAGATGTGCAAGGAACAAAGGAATGTGAAAAAAGTCTATCTAGACTGAGCAGCTGTCTCCCAAGACAACAGTAATTAAGTTTTTAATGCCTGACAGTGGATACATTATCTACAAAAATGCTTAGAAATGAAAATGCTTATGATAGGCCTCTGTATGGAATCTGGCTGCCTGAGTCCTACACCCACAGCACAGCCAGACAGCACACCCATCCCACATCCAGCCAGGCTCTGAATTTTTCCAGCCCTTCTGGAAACCTGGCATCAGTGTTCAGTTCATGGGCTAGGCTTCACATTTGACTTTGTCCCAATGTACTAAAGTAGAAAGCTTGAAATAATGAGTTGAATGGCCAGTAAGGATGGCACTGAGGAAGTGCTAATGTTTTAAATGCTGGCTGCTAAGTTATATACAGCAGACCAGGTTCTACCACATGCAGGACTGGAATTCATTTGGCAAATGCAGCACTGCAGCCAGCCATATAACCTAGTCTTCCTCCTCACAGTTCAGGGAATAAGAAATTCAGCAATAAGGTAGGTGAACTTGCTATAAGAAGGTTTGTACCCAAGCTGTTAAGTATTTATCTAAATCAAGATTTGCAGTTATTAAAATGGATTTGCAGAATGATGTACTGGTATTTAAGAAAAAAAAATAAACCTACAATGTGATGATACCAAACATGCCAGGCATGTAATTCTATCTCCACAGATCTAAGAGAGTACTTTGGAAATAAGGTGTCTGTTGTCCATCATAGGTTGACTGTGTAGACCAAGTCTTTATGAGTCTTTAATCTGGCCTTTAAAACTTTCCTGACTTAGAGCATACATGAAGGAACAGATTTCTCCCTCAGTAACAGTTTGCAATTCTTATTCTCTGATATGAATCTTCATTCATGCTGGAGTCCTCTCTCTCTTCCTTTTGAAATAGTCATCAAAAAAAGTTACACCTTTGAATCTGCTTCTTCTTTTCCCCTCTTCAAAATACAAAGCAAACCTGTTCCAAAGCCAACCAAATCAGTGAATGTGTATCAAACCTCAAATTTCCAAATCTATGTATCTGTGATTTAGTTTCTCTGGGTTTTTTGTTTTCAGTTGTTGTTTTTTTCCTTAGTTTGGTTTTTGGGCATCAAGATACTTGTGCAAGGGAATATTTGTTTATATTTCTAGATAAGATATTAAGTAAGTGAGCAATATAAGCTTATTTAATTATTCAAGCTAGAAATGGATCCTCTCTCTTCTGGCCCTGACAGCTTTTGTGTAATGCTGTTTTGCTCACAAGAAGCCAGATGTGTTAAATGCATCTTTTTTGAAGGGTGGGGTTGTTGTTTGGTTGGGGATTTTTTTTCGGGTTTATGTTGTTTTGTATGAAGGGTGCATTAGACTCTGAGTCTATGGCAAAGGACCCATATTCCCAGGCTGCCTTTTGTTTTGGATAAGTTAAATGGTGGTTATGTTGCATGATCAATTTGTATTACAACAACAAAGTGAAGTTGTATGTGAGTCTGCACAAGCTTTAGTTTTTGCCAGACCATGTATCAATTAACGTACACATGGTTCAGCATTGGCCAGCTACACAAGAACATGTAGGTAGATTTGTACACCCTACGATGAAGTCTGGATTTCCACTGTTCCTGGACTTAAAACTAGCTTACATATCTGCTCTTCTTGAAATTGTACTGCTTGTTTCAACACAAACATACATCAATCTCCCTGGATGTAAAGTAGGGCAGATTCCTGTTCCAGATCCTTGAAATTCTGTCCTTTATTTATGTGCCAAATGACCACATACAAAAATGTCAGTTGAACAAATAATCAGGCCATTTGTAGGTAGAATTGCGAATTCATTACTGTTTCTAAATATGCAGGTTATGCAGTGCTTCAGATCCTCCCCTCTGCCAGTACTTGAAAGCCTTGTAAACTCCCGATAATTCTTGTCCAACATAGGATTGCCAACATTTCTACTTCCTGCTGTAGAGCAGAGAGTGGGAGTGGGCCAACTCTTTGCCTCTCCACTGGCAAATTTCACACTGCTTCTATAGGAGGAACTTGGTATGCCTGCTTTAGGGTGCTAGAGACAGTTTGGTCGTGTTTCCAGCCACATAAGGTAAATCAACTTTTTTGTTCCAGCAAGATGATCTAACTTATTTAGAATTTTGATACACAAATATGATCTTAATCAGCGTTATTGTTTTCAAAAGTGACAAGCAGTTTCCTACAGCTAAAAATACCTCAGTGTAACTACTCTTCATTTTTCTTCTAGGATATTACAGGGGGAATCCAGAAATACGGTGATAGAGTAGCTTGTTTTAATATTAGCATACAATACTTCGTATTTCTGCTACTATAATACTGTATTTTGACGATTTAATGTGCATAACCATACTTTCATAAGCTGCAAAAGTCTTTAAGCTATAATTTCAATATATAAAATGAGAAATTGTAAGATAAACCTGAGATATTTTTTCTTATTCAAGTTGCATTTAAAGAAAAGTTGGAATCTTTCTGCACTCTGATGACTAAGTTGATGGAAACAATATTGCTTAAAATCTTGAGGTCGAACAAGGCAACAAAACACAATGAAAAAGGTAAAAATCTAAAGGAAAATCTAACTAAAGAAGTAGCTGGATAAGCAGAAAGGTAGGATTACTGTTTGGAAGCTGAAGAATAAAAAGGCATACTACCTTGGGCATTGGAAATTCACATGCACCTGCACAGTAGTAGGCATCAAATGATTTGGGAGATATGATCCATTCGTTCCAGCCAATATCAGCAAAGTCAACTTTCATGTATCTTCTTGAACAAATCCTTGGCTCATTCCATTGTTTTCGCCTTGCTTTCTTCATTGTTTTCTCATCAAAATTTAGCACCTGAGACTTTTTAAGTGTCTCTGTATTTTCTTGCCCTTTTCTCCTTCGATCTTTGCGTGAGGCCTTTGGTTTCAAGGACCTGTAGGCATTCTCCCATATGTCATGTTTGTTGTATTTATTGTTGTTATAATCTACTTCAGGCAGCTCGTTGTTCTGAATGGAACTAGTGAGGTACGTATCCCTCCTAACTCGAGTGTCAGTAGAAGCATTAGGGGATAGATTTGGGTCCCCCTCACTGGGAGGGAATGGATCATAACGCTGTAGGGTGCCTGCCACACTGTTAGGTTCAGAGATTGCAAGATCATTGGCATAAACTAGTATATAAGGTAAATGGCTGGCAACCTGTTCGGGGAAGCCCTGGTGTTTCTCCCCAGAATCAAGCTCAGCACAGAGAATGAGCTCTCCAGCTCGTTTAGATTCTTTTACGATGTGTGAAATGTCCTTCGAATGCCAAACCCCTCGCCTTTGAAGAAGCGCAGTGATGTTCCCTTTCACTAGTCCATAGGCAGAATTCTGGTGAATGCTTTGGAAGACAAGGTTGAGCTGTAGGGCTGGAGGCAGGTGAAGGAGGCGGCAGGAGGAGTTCTTGGACCGTTTACAAAACACTTCCCGGTGCCGAGGGCGTTTGTCAGCATAGAAGTGAAAAGTGGCAGCAAGGATCATTTCTGAGTCCTGCATGGATGTCAGATTGAAGCAGTACAAGGGCTTCTGGGCCAAGAATTCTGCAAGAGAGCAAGGAAAACATGGATATATATCTGAGACCAAAAATGTTAGTCAACTCTTATTTCCATTGAAGTGAATTAACAAATTTTACTTTTCACTTACGTCAAATCATTAATATAGTGAGCTTGTCACTTCAGCTTAAAACTATGGTGAATAAGAGGAGGAAAAAACCTTAACTATTTAATAGCAATATTACAATAACATTGAGAGTGTCCAACATACTGGGCATCTTTTGTACATACAACAGATAAAATTATTTCCAGAGATTTTTAGTTCTAGACTGCCTTTTGTTCTAGGCAGGTAAGAAAAGCAATCTTTGATTGTATTTCATTTATAATGAAGTCAGGCTCAGAGAAGCTGTGAAATTTACCTGTGGCAGAGCTCAAAGAAATACCTTGCTGAAACCAGTACTTGCAGAAACCAGGTTTACAGTTAATATTCAAGACTGTCTAATCTAAAGCTGACTGCAGATTCCTGAAAGATATCTGGGTGCTAACTCTGTGGGCAACGGCTCATCTGCAAGTAGTGCACATGAGACATTTCACAAGGGGGCTGGCAGTAAGCAGTGCGACACATGTTGGGGATCATTACTCCTCTGAGCAATCCTCCTTTCCAGTACACATCATGTAGGAGCTTTGTTTAAAGCACTGGAAAACACACTTGGTTTCTAAGGCTTGTGTTTAGATCTGTTTGAAGTTAGTGACAAATGCTATTGAATAGGAGCTGACTTTTAAAATTCAAACCCCATTTGATACAGCTTCTTTCTAGCCAGTGGAACAGTTTGTGCTCAGCTTACACCTTTACCCTCCTTTCAAGGAAGATGGGCAATTTTACACTAATAACCGCTTACACCGTGTTTATTTAAACAGTAGAAATCTCTCTTAGTGTGTTTAAATGTAATCACATCCCAGCATATAAAGATAATGCCTTATTAGTCTACCATTGTGAAGAGTTGCCTTTTTTTTTTACTAGCTCAACAGTATATGGGAAAGTGGTGGCAGAACCAAGAAGTGATTCCCAAGCTCACACCACTACTTAGAACTCATGAAAGGATTACAGTGGGCAAGTTTGCATCTTTAATTAACCCAAGTGAACCAACCCCCGGCAGCCCTGTTTGCCATACCTGAAAATTCTCTGGCAGAAGGAAGAAAAAAACCACCCCAAACCAAGCAAAACGCAACAAATGCAACAGCCAGGCTTCCCAGAAACACTTAAGTTTGTTTTTCAGTGCACTATGGATGACGAGCCACAGAAATTTTGGCAACAACAGAAAGGCAGTACTGTTAACTGCCACCTGTTGGAACATTCTTCCTTTAAAGCTCAGTTTCATTTGAAAGAGGGAATGAATAGTGCTACATCTTGCTAAATTGGTAGTTGCTGTCTCCCAGTTAATGCTGGATAGAACCATGATTTGGACTAAAAGAACAGCAGATTAGCATGATCATTACTCCCAAGCCCACACAAGCAGTCTGAGAGTACAAATATTCAAGTATGCAATTTCCATCTACACCATCTGTATTTTGTTCCTGATACAGTGAAGTGGAACAGCTTGTACTGATGTGATAAGAACCTATTTGTTTCTGTCAGTTCAGGACAGGATTCCTATTAGTAAACTTTTAATCAACACTGGTCATATGTGTAGGTTCTCATACTATGAGAAAAGGGTTTAGATTTTGTTCAAGTCCTTGAAGATAATAAATTTCACAAGGCTACTAGATAATTTCTCAGGCCAAGGAAGAGAGTAATTATAATACCTCCTTTAGAACACCAGGCTTTATTAATGTATGTTCATTTCAGAAGGTATATGTTTCTAAAAAGAAATCTATCTACTGGTTCTCTCCACCTGAGCTGTGTACAGCTGAATTTTTTTAGTATTTCTTTTAGTAGTAGAATGCTCTGAGCACCACCAGCTCTGTAGTTACTGCCATGCAGCACAACCATTGTTGGGATAAAGACATTTCAAACATCAGTGTCGCAGGGTTTCAGAAAGGAAGATAACTTAAATCATAGATCAGAGAAAGGGAGGCTGAATTAATCTAAAATAACTCTGTACTCTAGAATGAAACAAACCCTTCAAAAGTCAAAATTCTTTGTAGAACAGAGTAAGAATCTATGAATCTGCAGATACCAAAAAGGCAGAAGCCTGGACGTACAAACTTGTTAGGAATTTAGAAGATTTGAGTTTTGGATGGAGCATAGTTATATTTCCATATTGCATAAATTCACTTAGGCTTTTACCAAGCTGTCGACTATGCATTGTCAGTCTTTATTTGATTTTCTTGCACATATGCATTATGATACAGTCTTAATTAAATGGCTGCTATTATCTGCTGTTCATTAAGGTCTTGCTTTGTTTAGCACAGAGGATGTATCATGTTCAGGGAATAAGTCTGAGCTGCAAGAGTCAATTCATGGGGAAATTTCATGGCTTAGGCAATAAATTACTGCCATGAAGATTAATTCCCCTCAATCTGAGCCATTTAGGTGAAGCTGGACAATAAATTCAAATATTTCACATTTGGTCACAAACCAATTATGACCTGACTAACATCAGCCAGTTGGTGCTGTCTTCTACATCTACAAAGTTCCCATAAAACTGGAAAGGACCTAAAGAAATAAGAAATTTGAGAAATCAGTTCTTAGATTGTCTCTCAGCTCCTTATCAAAAAAATAATGAACCCTTGTGAACGCATGTAGGGGTGAGCTGAGAGGAGTTGATCAGATATTTATGAAGTACTGTTTCTGAAAGGGCAAGTACTGCTAGAGAAACAAAAGAAATAAAGTTATATTTGGGTTACATGCAAACAGCACATGCATGTATATTTCAAGTGCCTCACACTGAATATGGAAAAAACATTACAAATTCCATAGCTCAGTCAACACCACCTATACCCTCTAAGGAACAGGTAGGATGGCAATACAGCTGGGTGGCTGAGGAGAAGTCAATAATGCATATGACAAAGGACAAATGTCTGGAGCAACATTTTGTACCTCTGGAGCCCTCATCTTGACAACTGTAAGTAACCCTGATGCTTGAGTGTCACCTAACAAACAGCTTTAAACAGCACCACAGGAACAGTTACAGATTTTCTGAAAGGTATGTGATAAAAAGAAGTAAGTCCATTGCTTGGAATAATGAAAATTATTGTGTGTGTAGTCTCTTTGGCTTATTTCAATAGGACTACAATTATCTGTATTTTATAAAGAATGGATGTTCCACATGTCTTGTTAGAAAAACATGCCAATTTCTTCTTTCAGAAGGAAACATTAGAATTTCTCAGAGAAGATAAACATGGTGGCAGATAAGATTCTCTCCTTCATCTTTCATCATTCTCTGGTAATTTTAGAGTGTTTATCACTAGCTTGATGAACGCAGTTCAAAGGAACAGTGCAGAGGAGCTTCTGCTTTCATACCATGTTATTTGGGAAAGATGGGATCCAATAGAGAAGGTACATAGATAAGACCCAGGAGACAGGAGTTTTGGACATAGATATGCCTTATTTCCATTGCAGGGAAAGCCAAGTTACTTTCGGGCCTCTCTGCCTTGGTTTCATGATCGGACAAATGACCAAAATAATATTGATTTGTATTTGGTCAGCACAGTCTACCTGTGGGTAGAAAATGCTGCTATTTTAGTGTTTTAAAACTGAATTACAACTTAGATTACTTTGATGCAAGTAGTGTGTACATCAGATTATTTAAAAAATTAAGAAAAAGAATATAGTGCAATTCTTGCCTTGTCTCCAAATCCCTCTTATAGTCCAGGGCCTTATTTGGGTGACAACCAGTATTAGCTGCTCAGTTCACAGAAAAATAGAAGAGTTAACAGGAGGTCATTGAAAACCATCCACAGTGGAAGTTCCTTCCTAACCCCTATTATAGAAACTGCTAGCTAATGATCTAGAGCATGACAATTTATTTTTCTCCCAAATGTCTGCAATTTCTTTACACTATAACTCCTAGATTTTTAAACATTTTCATTAACCACTTACTCTTCCATGGAGTTTCCCCTCCTTGAATATCATTACTTTTTAATATTACAGTTGATATAGGATAGAAATTAAGTTGGGGTGCACAAGACAATATGAATTATTGTGCAATATTATAATAACCATTCCCTAAAACACTGTATTCTGCATTGTACTCTATACATGAGACTTAAATGGAGGAGAAATAGATTAATGCAAAATTTGCCTTTGTGAGTTTCAATCAATCAGATTTGTCTAAATGAAATAATGAATATTTCTGACAAGGTAGCAACAACTAGATTCTGGAAACTGATATAGTTCTTATTTTAAGAACTAAGGTCTTAGTTACAGTCTATAAGTGTTAACCATATAAGGAAGGTGTTTTCCAGAAAAGAGATTTTGCATTTCTTTGGCAAAAGATAACAAATGTATGGACTATTAACTAGGCAAACCTCCGTTTTATTATTTGATGTAATATTGGGATAAATAAAGTGTAGTTTTGACACAGTATATGTGTTTCTTCACCCTCATAATCAAGCCAAGTAAAACTGGGGAGAGGGAGGTCAGGTATCTGTCTTCTCAGGTTTAGGCAGTGCAAGGAATTTGAGATGCCGAGCAGTTTTAGGCGGTCCTGTAGGCGGCACTCTTCCTAGCAGGAACTTCTGAGGCTGCGACAAGAGCCGGCGAGAGGAGCAGTGCCTGGAGCGCTCGCTACTAGGTTTATGCTCCAAGTATTTCTGAAAAGGTATTTTGGCCCAGTGCGATGTGCGCTGGGAACAGCGCTTCTTTTGCCGCTGGTATGCATCCTCAGCAACGGAGACTTTCTCCGGGGAGATACTCTCCGGGAAGGCAAGGGAGCCAGGGAAGGTGGGAAGCCGTCGGCAAAGAGAGGGGCGACCCCTTGTCCGTGTAGGCAGCAAGGGACTACCCAGCACTCACCCAGAGTGACACCCCCCGCAGTCAATGACAACCTCGACGCAAACC